>JAZKJV010008380.1:457500-730400 GCA_037367405.1 Ottelia alismoides | reverse complement strand
TGATCTATTGGATCTGGAAGTGCAGTGGATGCTCAAGAAACGAAGCGGAAGAAGTGAAGGGTGGTATCATGGTCAGAAGACAAGGGGAACACGGTAGCGTAGTTTGTTAGAGCTCGGCTCTAGCGTACTACGGGCGATTAAGTTAAACGATATGATTAATGAATAGAATCAATACAGAGGATTAACATAGGTACTAATCCGAGCTAAAAACAAGGAAACCAGATACCTCAGTAGTCGGAGCACGAAGCTCGGACCTCACAGCGGACATTCGTCGGAGATGGCAGAATCGTTCTAAAACCTCGCCTTGACTCCGCTGCAAGTAGCGGGAGAGATTCCTGTCACGCACCTCTATCCAGAGCAAGAAGAAGGGTCAAAGCTTGGTCCAAGGAGATTCAAAATGCGAAGGACGAATTGAGGAGGGTTATGTTCAAGGCGACTAGGTGGCATCAAAGAGCAAGGGGCAACCGGTGGAGTAGAGCTCCACTCCTCGATTGAATGAATGGGTGTATATCACCAAGGATTGAGGAGAAAAATGCTAGAAGGATTCAACCAAAAATATTAACTATCTCGGGGCTACAATAGCGGAGTCAAATAAGGTGTAAGAAGGTTACATGCATAGGCCCAGTCAGTTCACCAAGGTCAACTGATCGAGTCTTCTGGTTGGTCCATGTGGACCAACCAGGAAAACATCTTGAAAAATCTCTATAAAATATATTTTAAATAATAAATGATTTTGTTAATTTTAGATTATAAAATAAAAAATGTTTCTTATTTTTGTATTATCTTATTATGATTTTTATTTATTTTTAGAGGTGTGTAATAATAAGGTATTGTTAAGGCTAATATATAAGTATATTTATATAGGGTTTAATGTGCGTACCCATAAGGGGAGCTAACTTGGCTCTACCTGCGGCTTTCGTCCATTTTTATTTTGAAAAATTCTTACATGAATATTCATCACTATATCCCTATATTATGCTATTAAAATTTCGTGCGAAACAGAGACTCCTATGGCCTACATCGACACAGTCATTTTTTACGTAACAAAATTGCCAAAATGACCCCATCTGGATGGAGGCCGTAGGAGTCTCTGTTTCACACTAAATTTTAATAGCATAATATAGGGAAATGATGATGAAAATCCACCTGAAGAAATGCTAAAAAAATAAAAAAATGGGAAAAATGGGGCGGGGGAGCCAAGTTAGCTCCCCATCAAGGGGGCAACCCCATTTTACCCATTTATATATGTATTTAGGTCTTTTTATTTTTTTGTATTTTTGATTTATTATTTATTTATGTTATTTTTATTATAAATTATAACTTAGTTTTAGATGCTTAAATATATTTTTATTATATTTTTCTGATATATTATATACGCTTAAATAGATAGGTGTATTATTCGTATAGGTATAATTATAGGTTTTTTATCTATGTGTTTTAAATAAAGTATTTTATTTTAGTATTTTCTTTGTTGTTTTATTCACGTTTTAATATGTAAATATTATAAATAATATTACATAATTATAAAAATATAAAATTATTAAAAAAATGAATAATAAATAAAATAAATATCGTAATCGAGTATATATACAAATGGGGTCCAACACATAACTTTCACACCTTAACTCCTAAAATATGAAATCCCCTTCATTAAATAGCTCATTAAAAGTTATATACAATTAAAGGTGATTTTGATATATTTTGAGTTTTTATTTGAGAGATATGGGTATAGGAAGTGAGATTTGGAAATTTATTCAAACTATAACTGTGAACCCAAACCCAACCTTCTGTCTCTGCCTTCTCCCCTCTCTCCACCCTTCATCCCCACTAAAAAAAAGCTTCTAGCAAGTCAAATAAAAGAATACCTTAATTAGAGAACGAATGTTGTGAGCATGAATGATTGATCAGATCGGCAGAGTATAGATTTGTTAGTCTCGTCCTGAGATGATGTTTAGTTAGAGAAGGAACTTAGTATGCGTTGATTTAACATATGCATATACATGTGTAGCTTGCACATAAGTATAATAAGAAATCACGATTCTTGTAATGTTTTTTGAGAACACTTTAATCCTTTGTTGCACTTGAAATTACGAGCTGGAGTAGTGATTAGTTTTGTTTGTCTAGTATAAGGTGTATGTTATTATCATAGATAAGAATAAGTTGTACTAACCCTACTTAGTTTATAGCTAGTTGCCAATGCCTTCCTTAAGACATGTTTGACCCATATTTGTTATCATGCAATAGTTTAGTTTGCTGCATTTGTTTGGATACTGTTATTTCTAGTATATCTATATCGTAAGCATGTATGGATATTGTTATTTCAAGTTGCAGCTCTCTATGTCTCATAATGAATCAACCAATCCACCAATTGTGAAAATGGTATATCATTGCTGCCACTACAAGAAAAATGAGGTATGGTCGCAGAATGCGGTTACAGAAACTTGTGCCCACGATAATTCCATGGCCACTAGTTTCTCGTAGGTACAATCCCTGGCCCAAAGTCTTCATCAAGAGTTGTGACCACAACAAGTTTCGTGGTCACTTGTAGTGGCCACGACATATTCTTGGTTAGAGAACCTTCCGCGACGAATCTTATAGCTATGGCTATTGACCACAATGTGTTGTGACCAGAGCCCAATTCTGTGGCCACAAACCCCACATCCGTGGGCATAGTTCTGTAGCCACAACTTATTGTCCTTTTAGTCTACTTGTCAATTGATAAAAACTTTATGATTTTAACAGTAAATCTCAACTACATTGAAAATTATGATTGAAATAATAAAATTTGTCTCAAAAGAAATCTTAATGAATTCAATAATTTTATTATATCACTATAATCCACCAAAACAATTCTAAGAAAGATTCGGATAGTTACCTTCCTTGTAGGGGTGTCAAGGAAGCCGGGGTTTGATGAGCTTGACTCTGACTCAATTCAATTGAGCTCGTGAGTGTGGCTCATAAAGCTATTGAGTCCAAAGGGTTATTGAGTCGAGTTCTAGTTGAGGTGCTCTTTACTCAATAACTCGACTCGATAACTCAATTTTATTTATTAGTTTTTTTATACACTTTCCATTCCATATGAGCATACATGATGTATGAATATGAGAAGGAAATGACGTATCACCAATAAGTAACTTGGGTTGTGATGTTTACTCATTCCATGGTATTAGCGCAAAACATGTTGGATATATGGTACTTTTCTTCACATTTTGCTATTATAATTATATTATATGTCCAATTTTTATAAATTTTATCAGTCACATGATGAATACATTTATATTATACTGTCAAAAAAACTCAAACAATATTATTATTAGTAAGACTATTAATGAGTTCAATTACTTCTTCAAATAAAATTGACAGACAAATTATATTAAATTAACCTACTTCAAAAAGCTTGTCAGTAGGCTTGATAAATCAACTCGAACTCAATGAGTTCGAGTTTGAGTCAACATTCCCCGGCTCGAAGCTTACTGCTTGATTCAAGCAGGAGTCCGAGTTTGATTATTGAGTTACAGTTTGATCTAACTCGACTAGTCCTAACTTGAGACACACACCTATTTCCTTGTCTTCGAAAACAAAATGCCTTTATAAAATCACAAATCTCGGTTGCTACAGAAATTAGACCGTTTCAAGTTCTAAAACATGCTACAATAGAAGTTCGATCAAATCCGAAAACTGTGTGATTGACTTGGATTTTTTTATAACGAGGACTTGGATGAGATAGAGCTAAAATTTCAAAATAGAGGCCTGTGGAAAGGTGGTGAATAAAGAAATCTTTTAATCAAATGACATAGACCATTAATTTGTGAAAATGTCGCGTTGTCCCACAAAGAGCGTTCAGACTATATAACTTCAAAGATCCCCACAGATCTTCCAATGGCATTATTTGGCTTATTTTCTATGGATTTTCTTACGCATCATATTGATAGAGACTTGGGAGACCGAGAGATGAGTTACATGTAGTCCACTAGGAAGGAAGGAAGGAAGGTAGGTTATCTAATATTACTTAATTGTGTACAATACTAATTCCAGCCCATGTCTGTTGACGTTATACTAATAGATGCGTTTTCTTTCTTTCCACTGACATACTCGCGTTTATTTGATTGGTAATTTTGGATAAGGATGATCATCTGCTGGAGGAGGGAGTGCATCAGACTCTGCTGCAGACATGTGCGCCGCTCGGTCTTGATCGAGCGGTTTGCACAATTTTGCACTTTTTGTAGGTCTGTACCATGCAAAATTGTGTGAACCGCTCGATATTGCACACCTACAGCAGACATAGCTCCACAGTAGAGGATCCGTGTCCAATTTCGGAACCTTTACTACAATCTGAATTACATAATGTCTCTTGGTTTGTAACTAAATGACGATATTGTATCAATATCTTGCTTTACCAAGAAGATGCATGAAGCTACAAACAAGATGACGCATGAAACAAGGAATATCCGCAATTTTGTATCACAGTGTCCATGTCAAAGGCGTACTTTCTTCGACAGGAAATGAGCACGACTTCGTCAATAGGAGTGGATCTTCCACTATCTTTGATTCAAACGTAGTCTATTCTAAGAGCTATTTTTTCGCAAAAAATGCGACAAAAATATTAATCTCATGAATTAAAAGTGTGTATTATGTTATATGTCTATGTCGAATTTCATCTTAACCGAATTCCTATTCATACTAAACAATGAAAATCAATATGAATTGAATTTTAAAAGGTGTTTTTTCACATTTATGTTCCTCCAAAATTCTACAATTGCAGTTATGCACCTACCTTGTTTGCATAACACTTGTGCCTTTATATTCTGACAAAATAGTGTTCAATAATTGAAGAGCATGACTGTTAATGTTGTAACAATATAGGGACACAAGTTTCATTAAAAAAATGTAGGGACATAACTATAATAGTAGAATCTCGAGGGGGCACAAGTCCAGCCCGTTTTAAAATCGTTTTGAATATGATGGGATCTTTATTGTTTAAGATGAATAGATTATAGGTCTCAGATCAAGACAAAGTTTGATATAAAAATTAAGGTTATATAGTTTGAGGGCAGGGAGCCTGCACCCAATGGTGTAGGAAACTCCCTGCACCACCCCTTCGCAATATTTTTTTATTTTTTTGGAATTAAAAGTTGGGGGATTTACTTAATATGTTGAGAGGAATCAGTGTTTCAAATTTCATGTAAAATAAACATTCCTAACATGTTCATCTAAAAGGGGTCGATTTCAGTAATTCTGAGATCGTTAAAATTTGGTAGTCTTGATGGAGATGATAGAAGTGTCGAATTAAGTTGAATTTGGAATGACGACATGGTGATACATGGTGATCTAAATTCCTCAAGATTTCATTTCAAAAAAATCAAAAAATAATGAAAAATTAGACCGGGTTGGGGATTTCCTGCAAACGCCGGTGTAGGGTCCTTTCCTCTCAATTTACAAGGTTTAAGTTTTAGAATGTATTTAGAAGAAACAATCTGTTTTAGGATGTATTTCCCAGTTGTTTCCCTTTTGAATATATTGAAAATATAGCAAAAGAACTTTTTTTATGGGACACCGATGGGAGGTTAGAAAACTATTGATTGACAAAGGAATCAAACTTCCTTTATCATCCCCACAGATATTAAAGGATTACATCTCCAAGAAACCTAAAATAATTTGTTTGACGCGCATCACTGTCAAAAGAAGCATCCAGAAAATTACGACAATTTAATATGAAAACCCCATTTACAGTGCGTACCAACCAACAGCGACATACTCTCCACTGCATAAGAGTAGTTGAAAAACACAATATCCACTCGCTCATAATAAATCCTCCATCTCTGATGCCTTGTGGAACATCATACCAACATGAGGACTGCACTCTAATTAGAAATACCATGATTTTGGGGCTTGATCCCAAACCTCTATCACTTGATATGGTGGATATCCGTGTTGGCAGTAACATGGCGGTGGTGCGGGCTTAGCATCCTTGTCCTTACCATCCTTCGCCTCCGAGGCCTTCTCATCCTTCTTCTCCTTCACCTCCTCGACCTTGATGAGTTCAACATGGCCTACGCCACCTACCCGTATTGACGATCCCAAGCACTTGAGAAGCTTGATTGGCTTACCTCCCCTCAGCAGCTTCACCACGGCATAGGCATCGATGCCGTTTCCCTCGACAGTCAACTCATTCTTGTCTTTCTCCCCTAGCGTGGCCGATGTAACTCCTGGAGCGCGAACCTCAAATCAATACGTAGTTATATTAAGAAGCCATGACCTTCATATATTATTCATGTGTACCTGCATATCCGACAGCGAGCTTCATGGCCTTGGACCTCTCCTTCTCATCCTTCATGTGCAACTTCATGACTACCTTCATCTTCTGGATTCATAAACGGAGTTCGGGCAACCAAAATTCAAATTCTATCTCTTCTACGGATTAACGTATATATACATGAAAGAAAAGTTTGAGCTTGGAAGAGGAAAAAACGATGAGATCAATAGAGTTTAGAAGGTACCGCCATGTTTGGCTATGAGCAGAAACGGAGGAGACGAAAAGATCTCCGGACCCGACACTTTGGAAGGTGTCTTGGAAAGGAAAGGGGACGACCCTTTTTTATATGTGAATTGGGAGCGGGTGAGGATGTGTACTGTGAATAGGGCGAAGAAGCGTACTGTTCTCTACATTTTCTTATATTAGTTTGGAGTTTTTTATTTTTCAAATATTTATTTATATGCTTTTTCTTTCACACCCTGTTAATACATGTATATTAGACAGCTTTATATGATATGATTATAACGGCAGGTGCTGTTGCTGAGTTCCCCTCATGCAGTAACTCATCCAATTCATATTACCTTTTTTCCCGCCAAAATTTATACAATAAAAATTGGGAAAAGATCGAACTAGGTCACATTATGCAAATAGTGGATTTTGATGGGCATGTGCTTGTTAAAATACTAATAGGAATTGGAGTCCTATTAGGATTGAGAATCCTAAATGGATGAGATTCCTGCTCCTAATGTAATTGAATTGTACTCAGTGTAGTCATAATGGCAATATGACTTTGGGTTTGTAATCTGGCTACATATATAGAGAGAAATGGATGTATTGCCTCCACACCATAATAAGAGAGAATACCATAAGAGATAAAGAAAGTGGAGAGGCAGGAATTTCTACTTGGTGGGGGGAGGCAAATTACTGAGACTATGTATATAATTTATCTTTGTTACTATTTCTCATTGTAAGTATTAAAATGTGTTTACATCGGATATGAATTGGATATGTCTATTTACATATCCATATTTGCTTCATCTCTATTCAATACGGACATGAATACAGATATGTATTAAGGAAACTATATCCGTAAAAATACGGATATGAAATTCGAATCGGATATTTATCGAATCCGAATATGGATCGAATAAAGAGCAAAACCGAATACATATTGAATAAAGAGTGAATCCAAATATGATTTGAATAAAAAGTGAATCCAAATATGGATTGAATAAAGATTGTATCCAATATGGATCCAATAAACATCGAATCTGAATAAGGATCAGATAAATACACAGACAAATAGGAATTGAACTTTTATCAAAGTTTATAATAATTTTAAAAATAGTATTGAAATATAAATAAATTGTATCATGATAAAAGGTTGCATCGAAATGACATGTGTTCTTCACCAGAAGCGAAGAAGGGATATGGTTTCGTAACTTTCGTTTGTGCCCATCTCCTAATAAACAGAAGTTTATGAATATCATTATTATACTCTATTAATATAATACCACATGGATGTGATTTATATTATATTAACTAATATATAAAATAATATTAAATATTATATTTGGATTCCAGATACAGATCCAGATACTCAAGCCATTACTATATTTAGATGTTAAGTAATATTAATGTATTTTTTATCATAACATGTCATTAAATTCATATATAAAACATGTCATATTTGGAGTTATGTAAACCATACAAATAATTATAGTTAGACTATTATCTTCATGTCAAATTATTTTGTTTATATTATGAGATACGAATGATTGAAAATGCTGAATATGTGTGTTTCCTTATCCTTATCTATTTATGAATACGAATGAGGATGCATATACAGTTTATATTATGAGTTAAATTCCTTTTGTTTAAGATAAGCTGAGCTCAGAATCTTAGGATTTCTAAGTCTAAGTGTTCTAGTTTTCTTGTGCCTTGTCCTTTTACGTGTACCTGTTAGGAATTCAGCGATTAATCTTAACTCTATAATTAATTCTTTATTTATTAGCTCGAGGACAAGCTTAACTTAAGCATAGTGGCATGATGAATCATATATTCATCTACTTTATTTCTTTATATTATCTCTCTTGCTTAAGAAAACCAATAAAAATCACTAACAACTAAAATAATTAATTAACAGTGTATTGTAAATAATTACATGTAACTATTGTATATTATTAGTATTATTGTGCTATATTATATGTGTTTTTTATTTACTAAAAATCTAATAAAAACTAGATTGATATTATGCATATTAAATTAACCTAATTTATAAAATAAAAACTCAAAAAATAAGAAAATAAATTAAAAGAAGTAATTTATTATCTTAAATTACTTACAAAAATATTTACTGTATATAGTTGATTTTTCTCTCTTTGAATTCTACATGAAAGTTGTAGATCTCATCGAGATCTATAACTTTCATGTTTTCTATTTTTATTTAATTTCCTTCTATTTCTTTATTTTTTTAAATTTTCTTCATTTCTTTTATATTTGATTGGGTCATGTGGTGTCTCCTCCTTCACCCACGTGGCCCTGCCTTAGCTTGCTACATGCCTCTCTTGTAGGTTGTTTGATCATTTTGATTATATTGCTTGGGTTCACTCGTATTGCTTCCACTCAAGTCACCTGATCATTTCGATTATGCCATCCTGACCGCCCGCTAACGACCTGTTATGTGCCGTCAGATTTTAATCAAATGGTTGGGGCATCGCCCCCAACCTCTAGCCCTCGATCTCCAGAAGTTGTGAACTTCTTCAAACCACTACCTGTCTCGCTAAATTCACAACTTCTTTGTTAGCTATTACGAGCAACCTCCTATCCTCTAACGTAGACCCAACCACCTACTCCTTTGCTAAGTCCTTCACATTCTTCTTCCACTCCGGATCAGTTCCCTAAGGGTGGTTGTGACCTTCAACGAAACCTCCTGCAACAATGAGTCATCCAATTCAAATGCTCCTCTACCACCCAAAGAGGTGATTGTCTACTTGTATATGACTAATCTCATAGGCCCCTTTTCCTCTCTGTATAAAGGATGAGGAGAATCTAGGATCCTTGACGTTGCCCTGCTATGGTGTTGACCCTTGCCCAATGGAAGGAATGACCACAGCCGTTCCTCAGTATAGAGCTTCTCAACATTGTTGCACGGGTTTGAAGCAACGATCAAGCATTCAAAATGCCACACTAAGGCCACTTCCTTCATCCTGGTGACCTAAATCAAAATCCGGGTACTCAGGTCTAGGATGGTACTCAGGTCTACGATAAGTTGTTTTCTGCTTGTTTTTCTTCATTTTTATTTGCTTGTACTTAAATCTTCACTTCAATCAACATTTGCCTTGACATTCATCGTGAATCAAAGATTTGTGCGGGAGGTTTCCAACACAACCTCATCTTTTACAGAGACATCTTCATCTTGACCCTTTTGTCTCCATCAATGTAAGAAGAGAAACTCACCTGGTCCTCCACTCATTCACTTGCTTAGGACCTTCACCTCGCTCACCAACTTCATGCACACACAACTTGGTTTCTTGCTGACAATTTACATGTTTAATCCCTTCAATTGTCGGAACATCGAGAGAGCTTCCATTCTAGAGTTTTTTCTCCAAAGATACATCATCGAGACTAGCACCCATTCATCTTCAGATCTTTAGAGAACATAGACAATCCTCGCCTGCCTCTCATGGAGGTGCACAGATCGTTGACCATGCAAAAGAAGCACATAGGAGGAAGATTGGGTTTGTTGGAGCCTAGCCATCGCCCCCTCGAGGTGGAGGAGGAGACAACATGTATGAACCTACAGTTACCATTGGATCTCGCCAAATTGGGCATGATCTAAAGGTCAAGATGCAACCATGTCACCAAGTTTGAGCCTGCAGGTCAGGACACCATCGAGCCACCAGCTGAAGCGCAACATCGTGACACGTGGCCTGAGCCACTAGCCTTTAAACAAAACATGGGTCACGCGTGCTCTACATGTGCACCTTTGTGTAAATTGCAATCCAACCCCGTGAAGTTTTCATAATTGTACAAATGCCCTTGCTAGGGGTTTTTCAATAGTTTATTAGGAGGGTTTTCGTGTTTGCAATTAATCCATGTAGGGACCTATTTGTAATGTTTTATGTTTAAATTATTTACATGTATGCCCCTGGCTTGCATGATGAATAACTTGAGTGCATGATGTCCTTTTGAGTTGATTTTAGTTTCATTGAGAAGCTTATTTCGTTATCTACATGACGGAATGTTTCAATCCTTGATCTAACTTTCAATTATTGATCTATTTATTAGAGATAGGTAACACCCTATATGCGTCCTTTTAAATGAACATATGCTTCAAATAATTCCACAATTGGTCTTTGATCCTAATTTCAATAATTGCTTAAGTTTAGCACGTATTTTAAGGGCTTTAAATATGTACTTATATGCATGTGAGTACTTAGTTTTATTTCGTAGCTTTTTGTTAATAAGTTAACTTGAATAAATTATTTAGATGTAAACTCATCCAATCATATGTGCTATGTTATCTTGTGATGCATTGTATTATGTTTCTCTGACCTAGATAGTTCCATATCACTTAACATAGGTTCTTAAACATGATTAATTATATTATGCCTCGTGTCCATGTGTTCAATCCTGGACTTGACCATGTGTAAATTTAAGTCGAGAAATCTTCATAGAGATCTTCTCTCAGTTCTGAGTGATTATTGATTGGCCCATGCTACAACGTGAGCATATTATTTTAGCCTATTGATGATTCTTCAGATGACATTGTTGTCGAAGATACGACTTCACTAATATAATTAAATTTGGTTTAATATTTGTGTCAAGTTGATTATTTATTTATGGTTAGCGATGTTGTTATCATTTTAATGCATTATTTTTTATTTATTCATTGTGATGTGCATTCACTTCATAATTCTTTGATCTATTTTAATGATTTCTCTCCGGTGGTTGTCTGTCGCAACCTAGGCGGAAGAGTGAAAGAGATTAGCCCAGGGAGGAGTTGACTTCTTCAACCTCTAGTCTAGTCTTTTGAGATATAAGCTAAGAAGATTTGAAGACCGGTATGATCATATATAGATGTAGTAGGGGGCAGGACTCTGGTATCTGCTGCTATCTGAATATTCTTCTACCCCCAAGTGAGGACTTAAAGAAAGAATGTGAATCTGAGACCGCATAAATCAAAGCTGGATTGCCTTATAAGAGAAAGCGGGGTGGGGAAGAGTTCCACATGATGTTCCAAATGACGTCTTCATATGGATTTCTCCAGAGGCTGCAATGGTCTAGTGCGAAATAAAAGACTTGGTTTGAGAAAGAAAGTTATCTCATGGTCAAGTTTCTACTCTCACCCCATCACAAGTCTTCCCAAAGGCGGAGGGTTGTGTCCCAAGAGAGAAAGGAGTGCCTTCGAGGGGAAGAGTGTGAATGGAGTGCGTTCAAGTAGATGAAGGAGAAAGCTTCCTTGAAGATAAGGGATTAACTCATGACGTAAACAACCGGACTAATTGAATTCTGGCCTACGAAGCATTATATAGTGATATGACAGCTAGCCAATGTCAAAGAAAGAGGAGTGCCAAGGCAAATTCCTATTCCATCAAGCCTCACCCCAGAGCTAACCGGTTAAGCTAACTCAGAACTAACAACCGGGGGAGGTCACTGTCAAGTCTTCTTGGGCATTAAATAGCTCATGATTTACCGCAATTATATATCACCTGCATTTATCACTATTATGTATTAGGGGGCTGGAATGATGGCTACAGATGGAAGGGAAGATACCTGGCTCTTTTACCTAGCTCCTTCCCTGCAGCTGCATCACTCCGGTCTTCAGCCTCGGTTCCTCCACGAACTTCATTTTCCTTTCATGGAAGAAGCTAGTTCCCATAAGAAAAGGTCTCCTCCTGACTGTCTTTCTTCAAGGAAACCCGGTCCAGACTATAGTGTAGTGCTTTATGAGTACTAGCTTCACTCACTCCACTATGGTCCCCTTCGTGTCGTACCACTCCTTAACTGAAAATCATCCATGCTTACCCATATGACTCTTCTCTCATTGCTATCCTTACTCACCCCACGTTCTCTTCTCCATTCTATATAAGTCTATAGGGTTTTCTTGTTGTGTCTCATTGTATTTCATGGAGAACCAACCAACTCTGGGTTCGAGTGTCATTTCACCCCTAACCACACAAGGCATGTAGATTCGAGGATGTTTGGAGACCTACGGAGGCTGGTACTCAAGTTTAAAGTTCCAACTGAGAGGAGTTTATAAAGTTATTTTGTTTTATGTTGTTATGATGTATATTATTGTAATATTTGTGGGCTTATACATTTATTGTGTGTTGAGTTTGTTTCACCCATATTCTGGAGGGACTCAAATTGAGTGCTCGACTTAGGGTTTAGGTACACAACTATTAGAGATGTTTTTGATGTATTATTCTTTGTTCTTGAAATGTAAATTAGAACACACTAACTGCATCTTAAGAGATTCACTCATCTCTAAGATTCGTGATATGCACTTAATCTACGTTTAACCTAGCCCAAAATAAATTGATTATTTTCCCACTAATAGAATTTATGATTGAGTGTTTTTTCAATAACTTGCATACATCTAGATACTAATTTTTATTCACTCTCACATGTACATAAAGAGAGCCTGGATGACTTTAAGTATTTCTAAACATAAGCATGCATCATGATTTTACGTCAGCACGGCTTCTCCTGTATTCTTACCTCATATTTTATAACTTAAGATTTAAAGGAAATGGAATTGAGTGGTAGATGATGATTTACATCCTCATATAATTAATAGTGATAACCTAAGCTCTAAAAGTAGAACCGTTAATGCAAGTTGACTTAACTAAAATGGAGTTAAAATTCATATTCTTTGGAGAGAGCAAACCACTCATCAATTGTATATTTATTTTAGTTAATGAGAGACGTGTAACCATAGGATAGAGCCGTAATCCTACTTAAGCATGCTCATAATGAACCTTAATTTTGCATTATCAACAATAAAAGAGACAAGATAACTAGACCTTACATTTTGGTTTTCATGTGTGTGTTGTGAATCAATTGGGTCTACTTGTACTTGGTTGTGATTCTTTTTACTTCTCCCAAATTTACCCAAACTCTATATCACATCTCCTGAGATTTAATCTTAATAGATTCAGCTAACCCTAATGTGGTCTGGTTTCCCCATCATTAGCTTTATTCTCTGAATACATAGGCTACTATCCAGCTTAAGTATAGGGGAGACCAAGTTATCTCTGATTGTTCAGCTCGGGCTCCTTATTTTTATCATATCTTTTTACTTAACTATGTTACCACATCATCTCATTTATTATGTGAATTGCTTCACTGAACTACTTCCTTTCTTGTTCCCCGAACATACAACTCTTATAGAACTCCATCTTGGATCCTTTAAGATCCCCTGAAGAGGCTTTTCTAACTGAGGATATTTATCCCATCTAGCTATTGTGCCCTAACTACATATGCCATAACTATGTTTCTTATTTTGTGGCTTGGGATGCCACTGCAAGTAAATCGGTAACTATAGACCCCTACATGGCCATTTGGGTTTTCTAAATTTTACCCTTGATAACAACTACTACATATTTTAGAAACTTGTAAAACTCCACCCTCAACTCTATTCATGTGTTATTTGGAGTCTAGAAATCCAAGGGATATAGGGTTCTTTATGAGATCAAGAACATGATGAACTTTTATCACTATCTTCACATCTCCATCATGTATATTGACTTTCACAAAGCTAATCCCTATGATTTTTGCATGGTGAATCATTCCCTACAATGATATTTTCACTATATATTCTCATAGGTAGAGAACCAGCCTTCATTAGGGGTCACATTGTAAAACAACCTGAATCAAGTATCCATGCACTCTCAATCACCTTTTGATCTGAGATAGTAAGGACCCAATCATATTCAGAATCAACACCTCCATGAATAACTACAACAATGGTGGCCTTTGCTTTCTTCTTCAGGCACTCTTTCTTCTAATATCTTGGTTCCTTTAAATAATTGCAGGTATCCTTAAGATTGTGAAGATTACTCAACTTCACTTTTGATTTATTTTCTCCATATTCGCAAAACCACCATGATTCTTCTCATGAGTCTTAATCAATCATGTAGCATGCACGTCATGTTTACTAGTAGCCATGCGTCTAAGGTCATGTGTGTACGGACTCGCATGGACATCTTCTAAGGTAATCTATCCTCTTTCACCAATATGAGACTAAATAAAATTTTCGTATGATAGTTGAAGTCAAACTAACAGAATCAAGGCAAGATCATCATCTTCTATTTTAAAATCTACATTTCTTTTAAATCGATAAACAATGTATTAAGTAATCGAGATATTCTTCAAGAGAGATACAACTTGCAGGTAGAGAGAAAATAGACATTACTTCACCAGCAACTTGTTGATCAAAGACTTCATCATATATAAACTTTTCAGACTCAATACAACCTTCTAGTGGTCTTCTCAGTGTTCACCTCCACAATAATTTGGTCCTTGAAACATGTCGTGATCATTGAGTACGCTTTCTCTTCCTGTGCCAGTAACTCTAAGGTCTCGAGTGCCTTCGCCATTTCTTTGTCCAACTGTGCGTAAATGCTCAACCGCTTCAGAAGGCATGCATCTTGATCTGTCATGGACTGAATCAATTTATTTCCTTAAATTTCTTTATCTTAAGATTGTGCGAGATCATCTACTCGCTGATCTAGGCAAATCCAATGCTCTGATACTAGTTCGTAGCGAGTAGCAGAGGCAAACAAGTAAAAAGATAGAGAAGCAAACTACATACACATGGATTTACAAGGCTCACGAGTAACTAGGCTATGTCATTGGGCAACGATATGATGATTTCACTGTTGGTAGAAAGGGTAGAATTCAACGGACACAGTGAACCCTAATCATAGGGCGTTTATAGAGCATTCCCTATACAATTGGATCCCAGAAACAAAATAATCCAAATACTCAAATACAAATTTATTTCGGGATGGGGACGCTACCCCAATATAGGTGGGCAACAAGGTGCAACTTACTCCTTCTTAGCCCCCCATAGGCTCGTTGATTAGTTAACGAGACCTCCATACTGGTAGGATACAATACTACTATGGGCTTTGCCTGCCTTTCTTGTGGAGGTGCAGAGAAACTATTCTTGAACTAGGTTCAATAGAATAAAATGGTTAGAATTCAAGGTATATTAACAATTCCGAACACGACTAAACTTGGCAACTCTAATAACCTCTTTAGACCAAATAGAGGAATTCGGCTAGGACACCAAGTATCTCTTCTACTTTTCACTAGCACGATGCTTTTATTATATTGTATGCTCTTCAAAGGTGTCTCCAACTTACTTTTGACCCCCTATTTCTCTCATGGATATAATGTAAATATAATATAAACATCTAATTTTGTAGACAATTTGCTCATTTAAGTCCACGAAGAATGTAAGGACGTCGCAAAATATCATTAAAGTTTCGAAAATTCTCATAGTGGAATTTCGTCTCAAAATAAACTACAAGAAGTCTAACATCTTCTACATTAAAAAGCTGACCACTCCTTGCTCGTTGCTGTTGAGGTTGGGTTTCAGTCAATGCTCTCTTCTAGCTAAATATTTAGGTGTTCGTCTCCACCACACCATGAGGACTTATCGATCACTTTTAGGAAATTATGCCTGGACAAGATTTTAAAACAAAATTGGATTTTTTTTAGAAAAAAATAGATCTGATCTTCTGAACAAATCTTGATCAACTTTGTCATTTCTTCGTTAGTCTAGATTTGATGGGCCCATAAACTTGACGTACTCTCATTTGGTTATTTTGATTGTAATTTTTGTTATGAAGTATTTATTAGTTATTTAGATCTTTATTATTTAGTTATCCTACTGTTTTGCATGGATTTGATCATATCTATGATTCTACAATATCGAATGGAAAGAGCTTCATAGAGATATTATAGAAACATGTGCAAATAATAGTAAACAAACAGATTGAAAATGTATCTCAAGTGGATTAATCTGTCGACGTCGTCAACTCCCTCATTAAATCCAGATGAATATATCAAAGTGAGATATCAAAGTCTAGACACACATGGGCTCTATGTGGGCCAGACTTTCGGGTCTAACGGGCCTAATTTTGGGCTTCTATGCAGGCCGGGCTATCGGGCCTAATGGGCTGGGCCGGGCTAAGCCCGAGCCCGATCCAATTATTAAATGGGCCTACATCTTTGATCCAAACCCGGCCCATAAATAATTCGAGCTCGGGCTGAACCGGACTATGCAGGCTTGGCTTCGAGCCGAGCTGGACCGGCCCGACGCAATACTCATCCCTACTAACTACAGGTACACGTCTATCATCCTTCAGTGGTCAAAGGGTCAGACACCATTAGAGTTAACTTCCTTCGGAATGGAATCAACCAGAGAAAAAAATGTCACGTACATCTGCCTTCCCGTTTTGGCATCCTCTCATGGCTCCCAGATTTTTCATGTAAAAATAAAATTCATAAACTGTCTAATACAGTTGCATATTTGAAAGTAAAAATCAACATTTAATCTTTGCGATACAATCATCAGATTTCATGAAGAATACAGAAGTTTCTACCTTCCTTTGACTTCGTTTTTAGGTCTCTTTAAAACATATAGTGTTGATAGAAAGACCCAAGGTTTTAAAAACCGGTTGAAATTGGACTGGACATTGAATTGGCCAGTCTTCGATTTGGTCCAACCGGGTGGTACCGTCAGTCCAAACTGACGGGACCAGTGATGATGCCAGCATGACATCAACACTTCTGTCGACTCGGAAAAAACTGGATCTAGATTAAGTTACTGGTCCGACCGGTTGAACCGATTTTTTGAATCGATAAAATCGGATACACATATGCAAATATGCCTTTAATGATATATTTAGCGAATTGGACTATTTATATATCAATGAAATAATCTTTTAAAATGTTAAATATTTCAATAGAATAACATGATTATCTATTTCGAGTAAAACTCTACAAAAGATAGTCACATTTTTTAGCATTATATATGACCATAATATTGTAATAATTTATTTATAGTTGTTTCAAAAAATTACTCTAAGAAAGTAGTGGCACAAGTTATATTCTAAAAAAGAGAGGGACATACTGAATTTGCAGAATTTAAGACGTTCACAAGTGATAAAAATCATATTAGTGCATTATTTAAATATTTATTTTTGAAAGTATATTAAACCATCAAAATTAGGTCAATCAGAGTCAACCCGATCCAACCACCTAGGTCAACCTGGTTCGACCATCGGTCAGACCCGATTTTTTATTTTCTTTTTTTAAAAATAAATTACATAAAACCTCGAACCGGCTGGGTTGGGATCGATTCCCGATCCAATCTATCCGACCGACCAGTCCGATATGATTTTTAGATCCTAGAAAGACCGTGAGAGAAGAAGAAAACCCACAAAAAAAGTTCATGTATGGATTATATGGGGTAACGATTTATGTGCTGGCCGTCCTTTATTGGTAGGTATTGGATTCTTTTTAGCGATCTGACGGTAACAAAATAAAAATAAAAATCAAGTTCATTGATTTTATTTCATATTATAAAATAGTTTTGCATTAAAATTTAAGCGTTTTGAAGTCCTTTAATATATCTATCAAGTGATGTAAGATTCAAGAATCAAAAGTTTTTTTAATGCATGATTGCGTTCACACTAAGATTTTGACATGTAAAATGGATACACAAAGTTATGTGTCCCCCTAAAATTACACATACGCGTCCCTCTCGTTTTCTATTCATGTTTATTTAGTCACATTTTTATATGGGAAACATTGAATAGCATTGTGCAATCGGCTTATTTACAACGTCTATACTAATTTCTTGGCATGTCCAGATTTAAAATTTGAGGTATAAATCCATTTTCCATATTTTCTGCCATAGCATAGACAACCAATACGACAGCGAGGTAATATTGAAATCACGTGGTTAAATAAAATAAAATAAAATAATGGAATGTAAGTGAAATGTGGACCAATTTATAAATAAACACCGGCTTTTCTGAAAAATATACCATCTATTTTATAGTCCAATTAAAGCAGCCGCTTAATTCGTTATTATCGTCTCACAGATATATAATACACGATGACATCGTTGTAACTTGGCCTGCAAGAATTGGAAGATTGTCCAAGCAAGCCGTCACATAACGCCTTTTTCCTGTCTCTCCTTAATTAATAAAATTAAGTCAAAGACGTGAGAAATATTATTTTCTTTTGGGATTTTATCACTTGTGCCCCTCCGAGATGTTGCAATATCAGTTATACCCCTATCTTTTTGGTAATATCAGTTGTGCCCCTCAAAACTTGCTCCGTCATCAGTTGTGCCCTTCCGTCAGATTGACCGTCAAAAAATTAAAATAACCATGGTTTATTCAAACCATGGTGTGGTTAAGAAGGGTATTATGGTCCATACCCTTCTTCATCTTCTTCCTCCTCCATTTGCTCTTCTTCCTTGTATTCATAATTTCTCTCTCTTACTAAAACCTTCATGCATCCATCGAATCTCTAAATTTTTACATTTCCACGGACCATATCACTCCGTTACGGATCAAATGATGAATTTTATTGAATTTTTGGATGACTTTTTATGAATCAATAGTCAAAAATTTATCAAAATTTAACAAAAAAATATGAATCTTGGGGGTGACCTGGGAAGAACATGAGTTACTGGAGGAGACACGAGGTAGGTCCGCGGCGGCGCGGGGCGCAGGGACGGGGGAGAAGGGAGGGGGCGCAGGCGTCGCGGGGGAGCGGGTCGCGGCGGTGCGGGAGGGGCGCAGGGGAGGAGGGAGGGGGGCGCAGGGTCGCGGGCGAGGGGAGGTCGGGGCGAGGGCGCAGGGGCGGGCGCGGAGGGAGGTCGGGGGCTGCGGTGGGAGGGCGGGGGCGGTGGGAGGTCGGGGGCGGTGGAAGGGCGGGGGCGATGGGAGGTCGGGGGCGGTGGGAGGTCGGGTGGGGCGCAGGGGCGGGGGCGGTGGGAGGTCGGGGGCGGTGGGAGGGCGGGGGCGATGGGAGGTCGGGGCGAGGGCGTAGGGGCGGGCGCGGAGGGAGGTCGGGGGCTGCGGTGGGAGGGCGGGGGCGGTGGGAGGTCGGGTGGGGCGCAGGGGCGGGGGCGGTGGGAGGTCGGGGGCGGTGGGAGGGCGGGGGCGATGGGAGGTCGGGAGGGGCGCAGGGGCAGGGGTGGTGGGAGGGCGGGGGCGGTGGGAGGTCGGGAGGGGCGCATGGGTGGGGGGAGGCAGGGCGACGGTGCAGGGGCGGTGGGTGGTCGGGGCTGCACGGGGCGGTGGGAGGTCTGGGCTGCACGGGGCGGGGCTGGGAGGGGGGTGCGGGAGGTCGGCGCTGGGAGGGAGCTCGGGGCGGAGGGGGGTGCGGGGTTGGGCGGCGCGGGCCAGGGGCGGGGGCAGAGAGGGAGGAGGAGGAGGTGGAGGAGGAGGAGGAGGTGGAGGAGGAGGAAGAAGAGGATGGGGAGGAGGAGGAAGAAGAAGAAGAAGATGAGGAGGGTGTAAAATGACCTCCTAACCTTTTTTTTAAAAGTAATTCCGCCTATGTCCTCAAAGTTAACGGCCGTTTGTACTGTGGATGGACGGTCATTAACCCGAGGGGCACAAGTGATAAATTATCAAGTTTTGAGGGGCACAAATGATATTACCAAAAAGATAGGGGTATAACTGATATTGCGATATCTCGGAGGGGCACAAGTGATAAAATCCCTTTTCTTTTTGCAACGGGTCTCCACTAAGCATACAGTCAAGCTTTTCTCGCACAAAAATCTTGGTAGCATTATCGAGTGAATTGTCAAGAATTTTCTTCGAAACAATGTTGCCCATTTGAGAATGTTGATTTCTGTTTCTTTTTCATATATTTTAAGTAGACTTAAATAATGTAATCAGTTATTATTATTATTATTTATTGTTTGTGTTAGGCCCACGAACTTCGCCAATACTGTGACTACTATAACACCTATTTTTTCTAACTAGGCAGTTCGATTTATAATTTCTCATTCACAGATGTTGATAAGATCCTTCCGGGCTTCCATTACCTCATGATAGCATAGCATTATTAAATGGTGAGGTTCAAAAGCTACTACGAGGAACAATCGTTTGAAGAGATGAGTACAACTCTGATATTGGTTGATTTGTTTATATCAGAAAAGGAAAAACCAAATATCCCTTTGAAAATCATGTTCGCATAGAGATTACATGAAAAATAGTACATTACATGGTCTCCGGCCGTATACACCAAAAAGGAGGAGCAGCCCTAGGAAGGCGATAGGCAGAGGGAGCTGACTTGCTAACCGGGAGTTTGATATAGTCAAATCGGTTTACGTAGTGAATGGAGATGGGAGCTGAGCTAATTGTTTGCTCCAAGGCACTAATACAAAACCAAATAAAATCATTGCCAATATTATAATACTAAAGTATAGTCGAGGGCTAACTGACTATATAGAATCCGAAGTGTACCGGAGAATGTACGAGTTCCATCCAATGACAGTAGTGTTGGAGATTACTTAAATGAAAGTTATGCATTTATTACCGCCTTCGCCCTACCTAAAGGTATGTATTAAGGTGCCACGGGCACCCCATTATATGTTAGGGGGAAAGGTTTTGCCGTACTTGACTTTTAAGACTTAACAATGTCTATATTAATCTCATTCCATCTAAGATAAATCTTAAAAATCATGGAGCACACGTATAGTTATGGGATTTTTACTTAATTTGTTCAGTTAAAAATGACAGAACTCAAACGAATGCCTTGATTAGTCGTTCGTTTGATCTATAATATATTTTAAAAAACATAGTAATTTGATAAAAAAATTTGTTTGCAGACATGATGATGTAGTGCAGCGATTACTACCACCACGTGGGATTAAATTGATTTTTTTTCCAAAATACATCCTTAAATTGTCCATTCTTAAATCTATAATGACAATGTTATTCACAGTGAAATGATTTATTGTTTTGAAATTAGCGATAATGTCGTGTATGTTGCTATCTTAGTTGTGACGATCTTTATAACAACGCATATTCTTGCTATTTTTTTGAAAATTAAATAATCATCGCTAAATTTTGAATTAGAAAATTACCGAAGATTAGTTAAAATTTTGAAAAATAACGATGGATAAGTATCGTTATATATAGGTAGTCACTAATGATACAACGACGGACATGACATTCCTCATTAATTTCAAATATAAAATTCATTCCACAATGAATATATTCATCTATATATTTAACAACGAACAACTTAGCTGACTGAAAAAGAAGTATAAAAAGAGCACGTCCTTTTTTGAGAAGAAAAGATTAATACTAGTCGACGTGTGGCATTCACATGGGGGTACTTAGATTGAAATCCATTCCATATAAAGATGTAGATATGGATTCGGGTTGAGATTTATGTGGGGACAAGCAGCCAAACTCACCGCAAATCCGAATACGTTTTTGCATGTTGTATGTGTTGAAAACAGGATTGCCATTGCATATATTAAACAGTAAAATATCGGATCCAAATGAATTAACAGAGAAACAATACCGAATAAAATTACGTTAAACGTATGTTTCCCAATCATTATCCGATTATACAATGCAAACAAGAATCGATTAAAAGAACAGAAACATAAACATAAACACGGGCATGATCCAGAAAGGATAAAACAATAAACATATTGCGGCAACCAAAATAAAATGGAGATCAGTTTGGAAGTCACCGAAGCGTCCATGAAATGGATTGTCCTTAGAGAAGATATCGCCCCCACAATACCGATGCGTGTATCGAATCCCAGATATGGGGACAAGCAGCCAAACTCACCGCAAATCCGAATACGTTTTTGCATGTTGTATGTGTTGAAAACAGGATTGCCATTGCATATATTAGACAGTAAAACATCGGATCCAAATGAATTAACAGAGAAACAATACCGAATAAAATTACGTTAAACGTATGTTTCCCAATCATTATCCGATTATACAATGCAAACAAGAATCGATTAAAAGAACAGAAACATAAACACGGGCATGATCCAGAAAGGGTAAAACAATAAACATATTGCGGCAACCAAAATAAAATGGAGATCAATTTGGAAGTCACCGAAGCGTCCATGAAATGGATTGTCCTTAGAGAAGATATCGCCCCCACAATACCGATGCGTGTATCGAGATCCGAGATCCGAATTGACTCTCCCGAGCCGGAGCCGGAGACGGAGCGGAGCGCACGCGCGCGCGTGTGTGGTTCTCCATTCCTCCTCTCTACTATTGCTACAAGAGCTTGGGGTGTGGACTCATATATAAGTCCACCAAAAGTTTTAGTTCTCCTCGGTGTGGTACTAAACTTCCACCCAACTCAACCATGTTTCAAATTTGGGAATTCCCAACTTTCCCTCCAAATCATTTGGTTTCCCAATTGAAACCAAATTGAATGCCAATTGTAATTAATAGGTTTTCAATTAAAACCAATATACAATTTTAATACAATTTTAATACAACATTATGCCCCTTCTTTCCATCCATCAATTTAATTTCAACTATGTTTTGCATCTCCAACATACTAAAGTTTCCAACTGATACAGACATCTACTCCCTTAGACGATTCTCTAATATTCAATGCACATTTCATCTCATAGTTTCTCAAGTGAAGTGTAA
The DNA here is from genome assembly GCA_037367405.1 of Ottelia alismoides. Taxonomy (NCBI): domain Eukaryota; kingdom Viridiplantae; phylum Streptophyta; class Magnoliopsida; order Alismatales; family Hydrocharitaceae; genus Ottelia; species Ottelia alismoides. Next base: position 707,459 of record JAZKJV010008380.1, on the reverse strand, counting down.
TAGCGTGAAGTCCTCTGAGAATGAAGTGGAGGCCGAAGCAAGAAAGATGGGGTGCATACCTTTGACATCTCCATATGGAAGTTGAACGATATGGGCTTTTCAAGGAACTACATGTCCATGTATTGCACATCTTTGAGAATCCTTCATCGAATGCATCTTCATCCTCAGACAAAATTCTTGCATTCAATTAGATTAGGGTGTTGGATATACGTATGGCGATTCTATACAACTTGATTGTAATGTTTTTTTCGAAAATACCGTCTGTATTTAGTAAGTTTATGATTGTTAAGTTGGATGGGTGTGCTGAAATTTCTATGTAGGCTTTGCAGGTGCACCTGCTCTTGTATGGCTATTTCTCCTCTTCCTTTAGGGCCTGTTTGGTTGCAGGGTTGGGCAGGGTTGGGTTGGCTTAGGTTGGGTGAATAGTAATTTGTGAGGAGGAAGTACCCTTGTGAATAGTAAGCAGGGTTGGGCCAACCCTGCCCAACCCTGCAACCAAATAGGCCCTTAGATTTCCCGGTGTGAATTTCAAAATGTTGAGTTTTTTTATTAAGATTTTTTTGAGTAACTTCGAAACTAACCACACCCTACTAGGGTTGGGCATTGGGCTGGGCCGGCCCGACCCGGCCCAAAACCCGACCCGTATAACCCGACCCAAACCCGAACCCGAAATTTAATGGGCGGGCCGTGGGCCCTAAAATGAGCCCATATTGATTAACGGGCCGGGTTTGGGCCTTAGAAGGCCCAAACCCGTTAGCCCGATAGCCCGATCCCTTCTAAAGCAAGTATATTTATATCCAGTACGGTATAATTATATCAATTATATTCATGTTTATTCCAAATACCATGTTCTAACTTTACTATCCTTATTCAAGTGTAGAATAAATGCTTAGATACATTAATAATCATATCCAATAGTGGATTGAGGATATTATTACATTAATATACAAGATTATTACATTAATATGCAATAATGGAATATGTGTCCTCAAGTGTTACAGCATGTACAACTGTAAGTAACCAATTTGTATAGGGTCATAGTGCCCGCATCTACAATAGAATATGTAATGGTGAATTGAATGGTGGTTTAAGTCGCCATATTTTTACCACATTTGTATTTCCAACATACAACTAATGTTAAAATCACAAATTAGTTAGCATACTTTATAGTTTTAAACATGCACACATGCATAAGAAACAACCACACAAATGCAAGAAGAATGGAAGACGTGATATTCGTATACATAGGTGTTAAATTGGGCCGGCCCGACCCGAACCCGACCCATTTTATTTGGGCCGGGTTTGGGCTTGGGCCTAATTTTTGAAAATAAAATGGGCCTAGGCCCGACCCGTTAGCCCATATTCTAAAATGGGCTTGGGCCGGGCCAATGCGAACCCGGCCCGAGCCCGGCCCATGCCCAACCCTACACCCTACCTTGGAAAAGGCAAAATTAGAGCAAATCGGTCACTAATCAAGGAAGATAACTTAGTATTAAATTTGATTATCGGATCGATATATAATTGACGATAATTCAGGGCATGTTTAGGTGGAGTCCGGGCTGATCATGCTCAATACCTATTTTCTGCGATTGTGATTTGGTTCCTAAGTTTCGTAGAAAATGTTCTCACTTTCCTCGTCGTTTATGTCAAATTCCAGATGCATGAAGCCATCACATCGTACAATAGCCTAATTCAACAAGTTATTCTAAAGCCACATTTTCTCGACAGCTAAATTTAGAATAGAATTAACGTCACGTCTTACGTTGTCATCTTTACATCACTATATTACGTCTCTTCCAGTGAATTCAATATTGAAAATTTGGTGTCATTGGTACAGCACACGTGTCGTCCTTTCATTATATCTCTTCTAAACGAATTAAATTCCTACATTTCTCAATGGGAATTTTACACAATGACGCAAGTAGACTTTTACAAGTCTCGTAAATTGCATATTACTCCACGATTCATGTAATTATTCTTCATCTTACACGTATATCCATGTTGTCAAAGTTGGTTGTTAAGCTGCTAATTTAGTCACAAGGACCGGAAAATGAAATTTTGCAAAATATAGGTAAGAAATATTTTATATTTTTTCATTCATTTCGTTCTTTCTCCATTCCCCAATTCTTCCTCCCGTCTCTAGCTTGTTCAAGCACGTTGCCTAAAGTTCTATGTTGCCTCCAAACCTCATCCATTTTCTACGTGCCCCTTAAAGTCAAGCAAGCTCACCTCCACAGCTCTCCCCCTCACATAGACCCTCTCCTCCGACGACTAGATACCAATCACCCTCAGCCACCTGCACGTTTCCTCCTCCAGTGATGATGAATCCTTAACATCTATCTTTGAGTTAGGTCCAGACAATCCCATCGTTATGCTCCCCACAGGAAACCTCATCTTCAGTGACAAGCTCCTCACCATTGACTTCTTCTTAGTTCTTCATTTCTCAGTTTACATAACTTATGCTTACTCTTTATTATATTTTGGTTTTAATGATATCATATACATCACAAGTCACTCGCAAATTGTGTATCAATGACTTGCATATATACATGTTACAAGCATTCACGAAGATATCAAAAAATCAAAGACTTGTCTCAAGAAGTTTTATTATTATTGTAATTTTATTAGGAATTATTATATTTCCTCATGAAGTTGTAAGTTCAAGGGATCAATTCAAAGAATTGCCAAATTAGGAAGTTGATAACTCTCAGATCCATCAACATTGTTTACATTATGGGATTTTTACACCCATAACTCTGAGTAATTTCACAATTACAATCATAACCCTGCATAATCGTGAATTACACGAGAAATCATGGATAGTCCCTCCGTCTCACACATATAACCCTTCGTTAAGAAGGCAAATAACTCAATCATATCGTGGGTTAATCTAACCCGTGGTCTATTCAATGGATATTAAAAATTTGCAAAAAAAAAAACCTCCAAAACCGCTAACCCCTCCCTCAATATTTCGTGTGGGTCGATCAAGGATGTGGACTCGCAGGTCGTGTCTACTCTAGCAGCTTCTCCTCCAACTCCATCACATCTTCCTGTCTCTCCTCCTCGATGGGCACTGGGGTAGGCCGGGCTGGAGGAGGTGAGCACGAGGGGTCGACATCCAAGGGTTGGGGGTGAGTGGCGGGCTTGACGGGGCTGGAGGAGGTCTTCGACAAGGGAAGGTTGCGTCGGAAGCTTCTCTGCCTGGGCTGAGGGTGGGGGGGGGGGGGTCGAGGGAGGCTACGTCGGGAGCTTCTCTGCCTAGGCTGAGTGTGGGTGGGGGAGGGTGGGCATGGGAGCTTCTCTGCCTAGGATAGATTTTGTGATGCTTATTTCTTGATTAATTCTAAATTACAATTTCTGATAGATCCATATTTGATTGTATTTCAACAAGATTATTTTTGAGTAGTCGATTACAGACTCATTACTAATCAAGTTACTAATATTACTAGAAACATAATAATAAGAACACAATCTGCATGGATGAGTGATTATTATTTGTACTCATGCAAGATTTGATATTTTTATTGATTAGATACTATGGATTATACAGATCTAAAATCCTTTGATGAAGCAAAAGATTCATCGGAGTTGGAATCATGGACGGTCACCATGAGGAATGAGCTAGATATGATTGAAAAGAATGGTGTTTGAGAATTATGTGACTTACCAGAAGGTAGGATGTAAATGGGTGTTTAAGAAAAAGTATCGAGATGATGGTAGCCTTGATAAGTTTAAAGCAAGTTTAGTTTTAAGGGTTATATAAAGAAGGTTGTAATTAATTTTTAGACGTATTCTCCAAAAGTAAAATTTACATCAATAAGGATGATTTTGGCACTAGTCGCATGTATGTATTTAGAATTATTCCAAATGGATGTCAAGACAACTTTTTTCAATGGAGAAATGAGTGAAGTTATATACGTGTGGTAACATGATGGTTTTTAGGTAGAAGGATAAGAGAATAAAATGTATAAGTCAAAAAGGTCCTCCATGGTTTAAAATAATCATCGCGACAATGGTGTCTAAATCATAAGATAATTATATTACTGAGATTTGTGACAAAAAAATTAGATAAATGTATATATGTCGTGAGTAGTGGGAGCAAGTTAATAATTTTGTCGTTATATGTGGAAGATATTTTTCTTACCGAAAATGAAATAGATATGCTTAATGATGTAAAGCATAAATCGAGAGATGAATTTGAGATGAAGGACTTCTGGGATGCATCATATGTTCTTAGAATCTATATCACTAGAGAAAGAAACTCAAGAACTTTGAGTTTGGATCAAGAAAAATATTTGCATAATGTACTAAACAGATTCAAAATGTAGAACAATATTCCTACTCCTACACGACGATTATGGGAAAATGATTAAGTCAATAATCAATGCCCATGCAAAGGTCAGTTGAATGTCCCGTATACTTAAGCAGTAGGAAGTTTGGTGTATACAATGTTAGGAACCAAATCAAACTTAGCTTTTTCACTCAGTTTAGTGAGTAGATACCAAAGTAACAATGGAAAAGAACATTAGGAAGTTGTAAAAAGAATATTGAGGTATTCAAAAGGTAATATTACCTTAAAACTTAACAAGCAGAATCGTTTAAAATGATTGGATACTCCGATGCAGATTTCAGAGGAGATATGGATGACAGGAAATACACATCAAGTTATCTATTCATGCTTAGTGTGCACTTGTTTCTTAGGGAAGCATGAAACAACGTTGTGTATCGAGATACACACGAGGCCAGACACCAGGAAGAAAGTGAAGCACATGAAGTTGAATATAGTTCATGTAGTATGGCTTCTACACATGTAGTCAAGCTTAGACATTTCTTAGAGAAAATAAATCTCTGATTGGCAAAATAACCCATAAAAATTTTTCTTATCTTCAAGCAGCAATAAGTTTAAATAACAATGGGGCAAATAGTTCTAGGGAGGAAACATATTGACAGCCGATATTACTATATAATAGATATAGTGGAAAGGATAAAAATTAAGGTAACGTATATAACTACAAAAGATATAATTGCATATTCCATGAAAAAGCGAACAACATCAGAAATATATATCAAACATGTTTTTTGGTTGGACTTAAGAATATTTTTGTCTGGTGAGGTATTCATAAAAAATGAGCCTTGGACTATTTCTCCATTAAGTGAAACACATCTCGGATAGTGGGGCGTAGAAGTAAATTAACCATAATGGTCAAAGTGGGAGATGTTGCAAATATTGACCATTATGGTCAAGATTTTAGGTTACAAATCTCTTTAATAACGGAGAAATCAAAATCTTAATAAAAATTTGGTAATAATTAATATCTAAAATGAATATTGGGATTTATTGGGAATAAATCTGGAATGAATGGGCAGTTATTATTTGGGCGAAGATGATGGCGAATCTCCCTATATATCTATGTGGATTTGGAAAGGAAGAGACCATACTAAGTGAGCCCCCAAACCATGATCTACCTTCTCTCTCCTCATCGAAATCCTTTAATACATAATATGTATACTATATGTATGTATTCATTTACGAAGTCATGCATACTTTTATGTATAGCCAATAAAAAGGCATATATGGTGTAAATATCTTATATTATATACAAAATACTTTTGCATATTCAACATCAAATAGTAAATGTATATGAATATATATTATTTCAATTAGATACATTGCACCGTAATCTAGAATAATATTATTCGTGATCATTTCATCACATGAAGTACTTTTATTTGAGTTGATTAATAATTTGTGTTGGGTAACCAAATGTCACAACTTAAAACATCAAATTTTGGATAAAATTAAAATTGAATTTTGATTCAAATTCGATCGAACCACTACAACAAACAATAGCTATGGTGACGATTAGATAACAACGATTAACCAAATTTGTCATTATATTTACAAACTTATAAATACAACGACGTTTATATCTATCCGTCACCATTTTTAATAGAAATAGTGACGATTGTTTGAATTCGTCACCATTTCATTATAGCAACGAATAAATTGTTGGTAAAATTTCAGTTCACAATTTATTTACTAAGAGTTTGCATGTATTTTATTATCTTCTCCATACACATACGAATGGCATGTTAAAAGAAAAAAAATTATATAATTTTATATTAACTATATTTTACAAACATACCCAAAATAAATATTTCATTTACAGGAGGGAATCCAGAAGGGAACCATCCCTTCCTTCATTCCGCATGTCGTTGTCGCCAAAATTCCACGTTGGTCATTCTATCCAAAATGATATTATCCTAAAATAAACCCTAACTTGATCTCTCTACGCCTTCCCCTCTCCTATTTCCTCGACGGCGTGTGGCTTCCCTCCCATCTTCTCGACTCTAGAAACAATCCTCGTGGCGGTTTTCCTCCTTTTCACCTCCATCAATCTCCATCGATACAAGGTATTTACATCCCTCCATTGGTGTGGTCTCATTTCAAACATTTTATCACTTTTCAACCAGTCCTCCTCCTTATATGGATTTAGGGTTTGAGAAGGGATCCGCAATGGTAATCCTATTCCTCGCGATCGTCATGATGATCTGTTCCTGTTAATTTGTTTATGAGATGGTTATCAGCAGTGCGTGTAGGTTCAGATCTGTTGGGGGCATCTCTATGAGACTTTAATGTGATTTTTCTACTACGATCGATCATGCTGAGATGATCGGTTGATGTCTTGTTGAGATCGTATTGGATCCCCATTCATGATTGTTGTTTTGACTATGTCAATGGACTTTTTAAAGTATCTTAGTAAGAATAACGAGGGAGGGTAGACATTGTAGGGAGTTTTAGTTATGAGGCCCGACTTGAATTATTTTTCTACACATTCGGATACATTTTGTTGAACCTTTATGTGTCATGTTTGATTTTGTAGATCTCCTTGAGAAATTAGAATTTGATGCGGATCTGTTGATTTGCTATCTGAGAGGGATAAGGGCAATGTCGAAGGAAGCGTTGAATGAATCGATGATGAAGCCACTACTGACTCCGTCGCCTTTGCGGAATTCCAAATTTTTTCAGGTAATTTCCTTGCCTAGTAGCAGTGATTGTATATAGATTTGTATTATGTTTGCAACTGGATAATGTCGATTGTTGTTAATAGTTTTCCTTCATTTGATTTATTGTACACAGTTATGCCGATTTGGACCTGAACTGATTCTGTACTATGTATTCCTTTTTTTTACTTTTTCAAAATTTTTAGATGCCATTAGTTCTTTGAACACACTTATAGGTGATATTATGTTAGCATTTTTTATCTAGATTTAGGAAGAATAAATTGCAAAGTAATTTGTATATAAAAATGGTGTTGCTTTCTATTCGTGAGGGTCATATTTCCATGTTGCCACATTGTGTGTGAACATGTTTTTTATTTAGTGTTATTCTACTTGATTGTTCAATTTTTATAATGCTACATGTCGATCTTCAAATTCTGATCAATGGAGGAGCTGGCTTCATTGGATCACACTTTGTGGATAAACTGATGGAAAATTAAAAGAACGAGGTATTTTCTTTCATAGGTTCTAATTTAAATCCAGCGAACACTTAAGACCTCTGGATAAAAAATATAATTTGGCATATTTTTGCCTCCACTCTCTTCCATTGCCATGGCAATCTCCCTTCCCTGCTGATTACCCCAAACAAAAATATCTAAAAGGTTTATGTCAAAATCTCCAATACACCGTATGAATTTCATTATCATGTTCTAATGTTATAGTGGTTTATATCTTATTTTGTTCAGCATATATTTATGGTTACCCTTAAAGTTTGTATATCTTGCTGAATTCAAGATAGGGGTTGAGAGAAAAGAAGCTGCTGAGAGCACTTCAGTGACTTATAAGTCGATTGCTAACTTCTTTTTCTGCAATTAATACAACTTATTTTGGGAACATTATGTGCTGGCATCTGTAGATAAGTCGATAACCTATCTTTTCAGTGTCATAGATTTTATTTCAGGTACATTATGTGCTTGCATGTGTGGATTTTGATATCTAGAAAGTATATAGATTTAAACTAATGAACTATCAAGCACTATTCATTAGTGAAAGATTTTCTCATCTTTAACAACTTTTCTTTTACTGGTTTGATGCAAAGAGTTCCTTCATTTCATAAATGAATGCTTTGTTGCAATTATCTAAGCATACATCAAGTGTGTATACATAAATCTGTGTGTGTAAATGTGTGTGCGAAAAGTAGATATGGAATTAATATTAGCAAGAGTTGAGCATTGCAGAACTAATGGTTGATTATGAATCTATTTGTTTATATAATTCTTTGTTAGTATAGTTGTTTTATCTAATGGGAGAATTCATGCTTGATTTTGCTTTGGTTTACAAACGATTGATGTTTCTTGCGCATTGGTAGGGTCATCCTCATCGAAGCCGTGCAACTGTGCACATCGCCGTGGCAACAATGATATGTCTTAGTGTGCTCTGTGAGTATTTAATAACGAGCTTTGTGAGTATTACTTTAACTCTTAAATTCCTCTGTTTTTAGTTTTCTAAAAGCGTCTTTATCTTTTAAGCATATGTTAGGAGGGTCTAACATAAATGGGCAAGACAAGTAGAATTTTGTACTTCATTTTTTGTTGTTTGGATTAAATATAGTAGTAGAGTTGTATGCACTTCGCATATTTTACATATTCCATGTCAGTAGGTTAGAGCATGCTTTGCCTTAAAGAAGAAGAGTGAAGAAGATAAAAGCCTTGAAGAAGAAGAGTGAGGAAGATGGTTGGACCTGGCTAATGCTTACTTCTATTAACATTGTCTCTACTTGTGTCTTGGCAAAAAGGTACATCGTGTTTCATATATTATAATTTTTTTGGGGGGAAGGAATGTAAGTCATACTGGCATAAAAATGGACGACAAATTACAATGAACATAATTCTTTCATTCTGCATCAACGTCACCCAAATAAACTTCCTCGGGATAATGCTAAGAGTCTTCCGTTGGTGTAGGCATTTGATGGCTTGTTAAAAGAGTTATTTGTTCCTTGTACATGTATTAGACTAGAGTATGTTTAGGTTTATGTTTGCAGTCTTTTTAAATGTTCCATTAATGTTAGTTCATTGTAGATCTTTTATTATCTTTTGTAGCCTTCTATTTTTGTAAATGAGGTTATATTTTTCTCTAAAGAGAGCAACAAAGGTAAGTTTATTTATCAATCACCATTCGGTTGTATACTGAAGTTTTCAAAACAGTTTTTGCACTTCCTCACATATTTTGCCTTTTTTGTATAGTTGAATTTGTGTTTGCTGATGGTTATATAGAGGGGTTTTTGATTATATGGTTTATATTGAAATAAAAAAATGCAAGGGTTGGTTATCATTGTCTAGAACCTTCCTCTCGTAAGCTTGAGGGAGATTTAAAGTTTACTATTATTGGGTGAACCTTTTTAGGCTTTTCCTCTAGGCTTTTCCTCTGTTTACATGTCCGATAAATAGAGAGACATTTTATAATTGTTAAACAACTTCTTGGTTCACAATTTTTTTGGTTTCTTTTTTTCTGTTTAACTTCTGATTATATGTAAATGTCATATGGTAAAATCATTTGACCCTTTCTTATTTGGAATATTTGCATTCACCTGAAAGTTATCGGTCTGACAATGTATAGCTGAATTGAAATTCAGGTGTTGATCGATGTTTGCTGATTTTACCTCTTGAAATCCACTGTTTTCCAACTCATCTATCCATTGTGTGCATTTCCATTTTAGATTTCATTTTTTTGTATCTACCGCTGATGCCTTGGTTTCTCTTCTTCGTGCAGAGAACTGTAAGCCCCATAAAAATGGATTATTAGGTTTACTGGAAGTAAACCAACTTCTCTTGAATTATTACTTTTCAAGTAAGTATATTTTATTACTTTTGTTTCTCAGTGTCATCTTGATTCTTATTACATTTTCAAGTAGATTTATATACCTTTTTTATGGTCAGTTCCTCGCTTAATTAGCCTAAAGACAAATGAACCTCTAACGTCAATCCTTGCCATCAAAATTTCACTACTAATGCTAATGTAATTGCTAAGCTCTCCTATTATGTAATCATTACTTGATTATCTTTTGATGGACATAGTATATGATAGCTCCTCTTCAGGGGATTTAGTGCATGATCGCGGGGAAGAATGTGTACATAAGATTTAGCTGCAAGACTGGTGATGCATTGGGGAGAACATGGAGTCGAAGGATGTGTGGAATGTGCTGGAGTTCATCAAGAACAATTTTGGGGACATGGAATTTATAGGCATCTCAGGTTGGAAGTTCAATTCTCTTTCTGTATTTGTCTATTGTATTGGAAGTTATACGGATTGATTTTAAGTAGGGAACTTATGTGCTGACAAGAATCAATTATCGTCAATTGGATTGAAGGGCATGGGAAATCGATTGTCTATGAAGCAGTCATCAAGAAGGTGGTGAAGAAGGTGCTTAAGACCACGGTGCTCGGACTTGTGGAGATTAACAAGCTCAAGAACCTTGTTTGTTCAACTCTCGTGGGAGCTCTTGGCAAGTTTAGTACGCAAGCCAACAACATTGTAACAACCGTCTTCATAGCAACTGGCGAGGATCTGACTCAGAGTGTCGAGAGTTTGAACAACTTGATGATATTGGAGGCTGATCATAATGGGAAAGATCTCCATCTCTGTAAGCATAACTTTAATTGTGGTAATGCTGCTATTGTTATTATTTTCTTCACATGTAGATGTTAGAGAACTTGGTGAAAAGTGATTTTCATACCTTTATCTGTTGTATTTGGATAAGCCACATTTGGTGTATACATCATTTATCTGCAGTTCTGATCGAAGTAAAAATGGCTTATGCTAGCATATCAAAATATCGACGTAGATGTTAAAGAACTACTCATCACAATCATATTTCATATGCAATTTTGAATGTTGATACTCAAACATGCTAGTTAGACTTTTGGATTCACTTGATTTGATCAATGAGGGATGTTAATTAAGAGGATTGCAATGTTTACTTTAAAATTCACCAAGCCACAATTTCTCATGGATGTAACATGAATATCTTAGTTTCTATAATCTATTACTTCCAGATGAGGACGGTTAGAGGTACTGATCAGTTGGAATCGCGATTATGTTATTAATATATTTATAATCAACAAATATATTTGATCTCACGACGATTTTTATTCGTTGTTAAATTTGATCTATATTGTGACACAAAAAATCATTGTCATATCCAAATGGCAACGATTTTTATTCGTTGATAAATTTGATCTCACGACGATTTTTATTCGTTGCAGTTTTAAATTTCTCAACGGTTAGTAATCGTTGCTAAAAATTTAACAACAACTTATATAGCAACGATTCTTACAACGAATCATGAATATGTCACGAGATGGTCTAATGATGTTTTATTCGTTGTGCTCTTAATTAAAAAAACGTCACTATAGATCTTAATTGTTGTAGTGAACCAGGTTGAACTGAATTCCAAATAACCAATTAGAGCGAGAATTTGACCAAGAAATTCATTATTTGAACAAATTGGTGAAAATTGTGCTGACGACAAGTTAGACTAGTCGATCTTGTTCGAAATAGATAACATTGGCCCCATCCCTTTATAGAGGTGTTAATTAGTATAGTAAGTAGGTACATGTGAACCCTTTTCTTGTGAGAATGAATGTTGCTCCAAAGAAAGAGAGAATCTTTGATTTAGCTTTTGCAGGAGGGAATCCTCTACTTTCCAAGGGCTCTTTCGATTCTTGTCCTTGGGAAGGAGACTCAAATGAAGCATACTCAAGTACAACATAAGTAAATTACTCCAGTTGACTTGCTAAGTTTTTGGCTAGCTTCTTCCTTTAAACCACATATAACAAGGATACGCCTTTTCGCTTCTTGTTGTGAGAAGAAAACAAAGGATATTTATGACTTAAGAGGGAGAAGATGAGGCTTCGACAATAACATCAAAATAGATCTTATAAAGATGATTATTTTCATAATGTTGAATACGTAACAATATTGAATATTTATCATAAAAATCATCTCATATATTTTGAATTTATGTGAAACAATACATTCGATGCTATCTTTTTGCAAACAAATCATATAATGAGGTCGTATACATTGATGTTCTCATTGTTTTAGGGATAATGGCATTTCAATTGATCATTAATGTTTGCACTCTAAGATTAAGGGTAATAAGTAATTGCATTATGCCAACCATTCCAACGAGTTTTTTTATACGATTTTTTTATTTAAAAATATAGTTAGTAATATTCTTCTCTAGATATTAGCATCAGTTGATATAACGAGTGCATATAAAATAACCGAACATTTACATCCCCACTACATTGGTGTGTCAAATCCTCTCCCCCTCTTGGCATGGCTAATATTTGCAATTAAACGTGAGAGGGAGAGATATTTTTTTACCTCGTTGCAAGCCTTTGGAAGAGAAGGAATGGTTATCTTCTACAACAACCAATTTGTGATTGGCATTATATATTATTTTTAATGATTTATTTATACTTTTGTTCCGATTCAAATATGAAACTCCCATTGACTAGCTTTTATACTTAAGATAAAGTGGATTTAGAGTAACAATTTGGAACAATTGGTCTGATTGAAGTAACACTATTCAACTCGTATAGATTCTTACGGAACTCAATAAATAGAGTAAATTGAAGGCACGACGTATGTACACTACGTTCGCCTTTGACTAATATATGATGCACTCACTCTTTACATCATGCATGCAATTGTTAGAGAGCATTACATTCAGCATCACACAGAAATCCGAAAATATTAAACTGTTGTATTCCTCCTCCCTCGATGGTAATTATATAATCAGCAAACAACGGCACGCCCCATGGAAACACCAAACTGGAATAATTTAATTATCTGAAGACATACGATTCTTTCTCTCTCGATCGTAGGAATAGTGTGGAAATTTGCACATCTCTGTATTACTCGGTACCCACTCCGATGTTACATTATTTTAATTTTTCAATGCACAACTACCGGACCATTTCTTCATATATAAACAAATGTATGTCTCCTTCTATTCAACAGCAGGCGCAAGTCCGCAGAACCTCCTCTTCTCCTCATCTGATTGACATGTCTGTAAGTGATGCCGGAGTTCTTGTTTACATGCCTATATACCTGCTAAAAGAGCTGAGATTTGAATTTCATGTGTTGAAATCGAAATTATATTAAGCGGAAGATGAAGTTGGTGATGCAGTTGCACATGAAGGACGACAAGGAGAGATCCAAGGCCATGAAGATGGCTGCCGGATACCCAGGAAACCCAAGAATATGCAGCAATTTTGACATCGAAGAGGTAACGATTAGGTGCTTAAAAATGGGAAATAGATCAAGGGTGATTGGAGTAGAAAATAAGGATGAGTTGACAGTCATGGCGGACAGGATAGACGCATATATGCGGTGCTGAAGGTGCTATGGAAAGGCAGGCCCATAAAGATCATACAAGGAAGAGACAGGAATGTCTCATGTTAAATTGGTTAACGTCGAGGTGGTCAAGGACAAGAAGGAAGAAACCAAAACAAACGATAACAAGGACAAGGATAAGAACACCAATCCTCAACCAATGTGCCCATTCTCAATATCAGATTGTGAGGTCTTCGACTCTCAACCCAGATCTGGGTTCATCTAAAATTGATCCTTCCTTGGTTCGTTGAATTATTAATGAATCAAGTCATGTTTTGAGATTAAGTCACTGTAAGAGATGAGAGCGTGATTTATGAACTTATATCTTTTCTTAATGTGGATGTCTGTATGATTACATGGTATGTTGATGCCTGCAATTTTCTTCCTTCATGATGTATGTTTGAGAGGTTCCTTTTGATCTTTTTTTTTAAAAACAATCAAAAAGGAGATACTCATTGATCGAAACAATAGGGAGTAATAGGAGTTTAAAATACATGCCAGAAGATGGGCAGCTGCACATCATGCGGTATAACAGATACCCCAATTAATAAAAAGAAAGATCGAGATAGCAACCAACCCAAAAGGGACATCAAAATGAGGAGCTTCCCACCACCAGACAAAAAGAAACCGAACAGAGAACGAAGAAGGCGACATCCAAGATAATGTCCAATCTAGAAGAAGCCGGAGATAAAAACAAGAGTGCCGCCATCAGGGGAAAAGGCCACCATCAGAGTTTTAAATTTCAGTTTTAAATTTCTCTTTAATTAAGACCATATTTTATTTATGATGAAATGGTATTTGCAGCTTTCTCTTTGCTTTCGAACATGGAAGCAAAGGAAAGGCAGCCCAATTTGAAGGATATGAAACAAGTTGAGTATCCCTTCTATAAAATTTAACAATGGAAAATATAAAACTCAAGTTCAGCCCAATTTGACGTCCAAAACCCAAACCACTTGCAATTACATGGTTCCCAGATCATCTTTGCGTTTTCTTTAGAAATCATGTTGCTTTTCTCCTCTTTTACGTCGTTATTCCCTATCGTAAAAAGCTTGTCCCAAGTTGTAACCGATTATACTCAAGGGGACCGGCCGATACAATGGTTTCATGCAGGTTTAAAATTTTATTTATATCTATCATTGCAAAAACTAAAAAAATCCAACTATTCGATTTTTTTAATTACATTCACAAGTGAGCCGTGAAAGATGAAGGCAAATAGAAGTTTGTAACACATGATCATGCAAGTTGGCACAAATTTTTGGTGTTTTTTTAATTTGAATTTTAACTCAAATGGATGAAATAAAACACTATTTCTTGGTATTTAGTGCCTCAAGTCATAAGAAAAATCTATGTGAGGTTGTTTTAAATTATTTTAGATATACTTGGGAATGTTCTGTTAGATCATAACACTTGTACACTTTGCCAATTACGTGATAAGCCCGACATCTTAACATTTATCCCATGAACCACGTAATAATTTACTAACTTTTAGACTATAACCATTGTGGTCAAAGTCCGTCCATACAATTGTCAACTCTAATTAAATATGTTAAAAAATCACACGAAAATACTACATGTTACGTGGGATTACAATAGATGACTATCAAATCGGCATCTGTCAATATAGGATAGGGCCATTATGCACTATCTATTTCAGAATTTAGAAGGTATAGACTCAAATTTTTTTTTTAAAGAAAAAGGGTGACATCCCGAGCTGGGACTCACCGCACTTCAGCTTTATATATTAAAATGAATAAGTGAGATACATTATCTTGTGGACCAGAAGTGATAGAGGGAAATACAAGAAGCGCCAACATTTTCTGAATAGAACCTTTGATTTCTAAAAATGAAGTCATTTCTTCCCCCCCCCCCCCCCCCCCATATGGACCATAGAGCTGCAAATGGTAGAGCACAATCGTCTGTCGAGTTACCTCCAACAGTCCTCAGAGATCTCCAGAAATCCACCAAGCCACCATGTCTGACCCACGATGCTCCTAATGCCTTCCAAACCTGTTCTGATAAAGGACACGTGAAGAACAAATGTTCCGCATCCTCCGTCTGTGCGCCACAACTGTCACATCTGGTTTCCGAAATACCAAAAAGCTTGTCCCTTCTGGCCTTGTCACAGATCCCACCCTTTCTAAGGCACCAGAGGAATACTTTCATTCTGCATGGGATCTTGCTTGCCCAAATGATCTTCATATCTGTGTTCATGTCTTGGTCCGACTCATCTGTTGTCCCTCTGAATATCTTGTAAGCCTTTTTTACGGAAAACCTGCCCTCCCTCCAAATAAAATGATCCCTCCCCATGGATATACATGTAGGAGACGGCAATTCAGACTACGGTCTAGTCATCTCTTCTAACCTTCGGTTTGAAAGGGTAGATAGGAACAGCGGGGCCCATGAACCAGACCCACCAGCATCCGCTACAGTACACTCCTTACTTGACGCCGATGCAAATAATCTTGGGAACCTATCACATAGTGATCCATCGTCCGTCCAGTTGTCCAACCAAAAACGAAAATTCGTCCCGGTGCCCATCTTCAGTGTCATTGTCGGCCTGAGTTGTGGAAGTATTTCACGAACCCCACACCAAAGCGAAGATTCAAACCGCATTCTTCATGTCTCCAGGGAAGCCTTGACATCGTAGATGGCTCGCAAAAGCTTGATAGCCAATCTATATGTGTTACCCAAAATCTACACCACCCACTTTGCCAACAGTGCTTTGTTCATGCAGCTCACATCTCGAATACCCATGCCTCCTTCATTTTTCTGCCGTGTTAGCTCCTCCCATCGAATCAGATGTATCCCCAATCTTTGTTGTCTCCCATCTGACCAGAAAAATTCCTCATCATTACCTCTATTTTCTTTCTAACCCCTGTTGGCATTAGTCTTGTTGAGAAGAAGAATATAGGAATTGCCGAAAGCACATGCTTCAGCAGAATCAGCTTTCCACCCTTAGAAAGGGTAACCGCCTTCCAGCATGTACTCTCATCCGCTTCCAAACCAAACTGGACTACCACTGACTTATTATGTTGATCTTGAGTCCTGAAATGCTGCTGAAGATCTCCACTAGTTGCCTCACCCTTCTGTCCATCTCTTCTGTTCCGCCCGAAAAAATCACTGCGTCGTCTGCATATTGAAGTAATGGAATGGAGATATCTCCCATACTGAAGCCTTGGCACCACCCCTCGTCGACCGCTCTTTTGAACATCACCACTAAGGCGTCGGCCGCCAACACATATAGCATCGGAGCTAACAGGCACCCTTGTCTCACACCTCTTTGAGGTTGAAAAAATCCCCCTTCCGGCCTTCCATTCACCAGAATAGCATAAGACGAGGTCGTTATGCACCTCTTCATCCAGGCTATCCAAAGATCAGAGAAGCCACGTCGACGAAGTGACACCATAAGATATTCCAGTCTACACAGTCATAAGCCTTTTCAAAATCGATCTTCCACATCATCCCCTTCTTGTTCTCTCGTCGCCACTGGAGGCAGATCTCAGACGCCATCACTATCCCATCTTCCATCTGTCGTCCTGGGATGAAGGCAGATTGATTCTGCATAATGACACTATCTAGAACCCGCCGCAGTCTGTTTGCCAGCACTTTTGCCACTATCAAATATATTGCATTCGACAATGCGATCGGCCTATAATCTTCCACCCGAAGAGGGTTCTCCTTCTTAGGCAATAGGAATAGTAACGCCCGATTAACCTTCTCAAAGCCTTTGTTTCCCTCTCTGAATTCATTGATTAAATTTAGTACCTCTTCTTTCAGCAGGTCCCAGAATTCTTTGTAAAATCTCCTGGGAAGCCGTCCGGACCCAGTGTCCCATCTTCATTTAAACCCCAAACTGCATTTTTTTACCTCCTCCTCTGTAAAGGGCGCTTCCAGACTAAGCACATGTTCGTCTGACATCGATTTCACTCTTAGTCCATTCCAACCCCACCCTTCACATTGCTTTCTCCTTGATACTTCCACAAAATGTTCCTTGAGTGCCCGTCCTAGCATTGCGTCCCCACCACCCTTCCCCCGCACCCCCCCCCCCCCCCCCCCCAACCCCCCGTCTAATATGGTCATTGGAGACAATTGAAGTCATACATGTTCTTTTTGATATAGCATCACGTGTCTGCCCGTCTAAATCACTGAAGGGGATTAAAACAATGGTTTTATGTGGTTTACTGAAAGAGGAATGCAAGTAGATGTTCGTACCACCTGGATTAGCAAGTAGGCAAAAAATTTTCTGTAACTTTTACTCCAATTTTAACTCAAACGAATCAATTAAAACACCATTTCTTAATATTTAGAGACTCGAAACATAAGAAAATCCGATGTCAAGTTGTTCTAAATGATTATAGATAATTTTAAAATTTCATTTTTACATCATAACCCTGTAAGATTTGTCGCGTACATGATAACCTCTAAGATCTTCACATCTATCCCATTAATCATATATTTTTCCTACCTGTTCGACTATAATCATTGGGGTTAACTTCCATCCATATACATAAATGTCATCTCCAACTAAATCCTTCGCAAAAAATTACAAGACAAGAGTACATGTTACAGGGGATTACAACAGATGATTGTCAACTCGCAACCCATCCAATTGTCAAGAAAGTATAGCCCATTATGTCACTGTTCAAATATAGAATGTGTAATGCCAAACGCCCATCCCTTCTAAAATGACCCTTGATTGAAATCAACCATGTCCTTTGTGGAGAGGACAACACTTGTTTGCCCTCTATGTCACTTAAGGGGAACGAAATAATAGTTTTATACGGTTTAATATAGAGATCTTACCTTTTAAATCTTAGAAACTTATTAAACTACCTCTACGATCTTTTGCACAACGTAATTACCTCATCAATCTCGTAAATTACCTCAAAAACCCTCACAAGCTTAGAACAGATCAACCGCAGAGTTCATAGGGCAAGAGTTAGCCATTTTAAAGGGCCGAGAAGGGAATTTTATTGTTTCAAAGATCGGGAAGGTAATTTACAAAGTTTATAGAGTCCGTGAAGTAAAAATCCCTTTAATATAATATTTATGTCGATGTCCTTGCACACACACAAAAGATCAACTATTCAAATAAATTTTTACAACTACGAGCACAAGTGAGCCAAAAGATTTTTTTTATGATAAGGAGGGTGATCTCCCAATGTGGGAGTCACCACGGAATTATATTAAATCGATAAGGCTCGAGATTACATCAAAAATTATCGACCCTCCCAGAAACTAATTAAATCCCTACAATGTGATACAACATTTTCTGAGAAAAAAATCTGATTCTTGAAAATGAACTCGTTTCTTGCTAACCAGATCACCCAGAGCAACGCAAAAGCTTTTGACACATCGTCTGTGGAGATTCCTCCCACCTTGCTTATTGCCTCCCAAAAGTTCATCGAGCTGCTCATGTCTAACCAATGGATAGCCATTTCCCTCCAAACCTTTACAGAAGTCTCGCATGTGGAAAATAGATGTTCTGCATTCTCCATCTGATTTCCGCATCTATCACAACTCACCTCCTGAGTTCCCAAGATTTTTGCTCTCCTCACCTTGTCACGCAACTTATTTTTCCTTAGACACCACAAAAGAATTTTGATCATGCTTAGTAACCTGCAAGACAAAATGATCTTCATATCCTTGCCAATTTCTAGATTAGTTGTCCTCACGCCACCAGTTCTCAACCCTTCATAAAGATGCTTTTAGAGAATCTAGTGCCCGTCCAAATATAATGATCCCTATTCATAGAGAAGTCTCCTTGCAAATGTGTTGCATCCAAGATCTCACCAACTCCTCCCTTCTTCTATAAGAGAGGATCACTGCAAACGGGATCCTCCACCACCCACTCTCATTTAATTCGCTTAAGTTGCTTCTTTGAAACGACCAACGCAAAGAGCCTTGGGAACCTGCACTCCAGAGCCCATTCCCTCATCCAATCTTCTCTCCAGATTCTGAAATCCCTCCCGTCTCCTACCTTTGACGATAATCTATTAGAAATGTACCTAAGAACTTTATGCATCCCCTACCAGAGCGGTGACTCAAAACGAATCGTGTCTACTGTTAGGACACCATTCACCCTGGATATCTTCCTCGATATTCTCAAAGACAAGTCTTCTTTTGGGCCCCATACTTGTAGCATCCATTTAGCCATCAAAGCTTTGTTGATAGTTTCCATGTCCCATACCCCCTAACCGCCATGCTCCTTATGGCGTGTGATCTCATCCCAAACCACCAGGTGCATGCTAGATTTTTGTTGCTTCCCTTACGACCAGAAGAATCTTCTCATCAACTTTTCTATTTTCTTTCTTACCCCCACCGGCATTAACTTGGTTGAAAAAAAGAATATTGGGATGGTTGATAAGACATGCTTTAACATAACCAGCTTCCCACCTCCAGATAAAGATATCACCTTCCAACCTGCCAATTTATTTTCTATCTTATGTATCACTACATCCCAATCAGCAAGCTTCAGTTTAACTGCCACCAACGGAAGCCCCAGGTATGTAATCGGTAGTACCCCTAATGGACAATCCAACAGCTCTTGTATCATGTTCCTTTCTTCATTTTGAAAATCGAAGGTGATGACCACCGACTTTTGTAAGTTTATCTCTAGTCCTAATAGACTGCTAAAAATATCTCATAGCTGGGTCGATCTGTCCATCATCTCTTATGTCCCATCTAAAAGAGCACTGTGTCATCTGCATACTACAATAACGGGACCAATATATCTTCCAGCTGAAAACCTTCGTACCACCCACCATCAACAACCTACCTGAACATTACCGCCAATTCATCCGCTACCAGCACAAAAAGCAAGGGTGCCAGAGGAGACCCTTGCCTAACACCTCTTTGCGGCTGGAAAAACCCCTCTCTGGTCTCCCATTCACTAACACCGAGAGCGATGAGGTAGTGATACACCGCTTCATCTACGCGATGTTCCGGGAAATCTCTTCTCCTCAATGACTGCCACAAGAACTTCCAGTCCACATAACTGTAAGCCTTAACAAAATCAATCTTCCAAAGCACTCCCCTCACTTCTTTTCTTCTCCAATGTAGACAGATCTCTGTCATCAACACTGTCCCGTCGTACATTTGTCTTCCTGGGATGAAAGCGGACTGACTTTCCATCACTATAGAATCCATTACCCTCTTGAGCCTGTTAGCCAAGACCTTTTCTATAATAAGATAAATCCCATTTGAGAGTACGTATGAGTTGAAGTATTCTGACGTGGCTATTGAGGAGACTTGAGTAGAGTCTTGAGATTCTCGAACGATGTTGGATTTCAAATCCGATTCTCATTAAGGTTCTGCCTGTACTAAAATTCCAAGGGTTCGACTTAAGCTCCAAACTTTGATTTTGTGAAGACAAGTTTGAGAATTAAATTTAATCTATCTTTCTTCTTTTTCTTTTCTCACTTATTGCATAAGTGTTTGCTAGGGACTAACAAAGGCGATGGTGAATTTCTGTTTCATCATCTTTATCCTATCATTTTGGCCTTAAAAATCTTAGTAAATGCATGTAAATTGGCTTAATTTAGGCATTTTAGCATTCATGCATTATTGTGTAAATAGTTTGTAAAATACGGGTTTTAAAGCCAAAATTATAGAATAAAGAAAAGAAAAAAGGAATAAAATATTACAAATATTTTATGACCCGAAACCTTGAGACCTAGGCATCTTGATGACTAGGTTGAAAAGGAATAAAGTAGAGGGAGATAAGGGCCAAAACACAATAAAAATATCTTTTATTTTTATTCATTTTCCTTCATTTTCGGGACTTATTTTTAGTTCCACTTTTTATACTTCACATAAATAAACTTTTAACATGAAAGTTGTAAATTATTTGATATAGAAAAATACAAAATTAATCTCATACAAAAATAATATACAATTTACAAAATATACTCTAAATAAGTTTCAAGAATACCAACTTCCCAAACCCATATCTCTCAAATAGAAACTCAAAATATATCAAAATCATTTTAATCATATATAACTTTTAATAATCTATTTAATGAAGGCGGTTTCATATTTTTTGGATTTACTGTTTGAATGTTGAGATTTAGACCCCTATTGTATACTTGTACCGATTAAAATATTCATTTTATTTCTTATCCATTATTTTTATAAATTTATATTTTTCTAATTTTTTAAATACTATTTATAATATTTATGTATTAAAAAAAGAATAAAATCATCAAGAAAATGTAAAAATAAAATACTTGTATAGAATACATAGATGAAATACCTATACTTATACCTATATAGATTATACAACTATTTATTTAATTGTACATAATACAAAAAAAATATATTTAACTGTATAAAAATTAGTTATAAATATATAAAATAATAAAAAAATTAATAAAATAAAAAATACAAGATAAAAAATAAAATATTAAAATATATAGATGAATATACCTTTATAGCCCCTAAAAGGGAACTTGTAATTTTAAACCTCTAAAAAATAAATAAAAATAATAATATAATAATTTAGAAAATAATAAATATTTTTCTTGTAATAACCTAATATTAATAAAATCATTTATTATTTTAAAATAAATTTTGAAATATTTTTCCAAGCTTAACAAGAGGGTCGGAGAGTTGACCCGCGGTAAACTCTCTGACCCACTGCCTGTGTCTTTGACAACCTGCATTTTTTGCCTCGTTTCGAGGATTTTTAGGGCTCGAACCTTTCACCATCTCGCATCGGGACCTTGATGACTTTTCTTCCTCGAACCGTGGTGATTCACGATCAAGCTTCACATCATCTATGGATCAATGCATCGAGAGATTGGCATCGTTCTTGGGAGCTTCTCATCAACATGCATAAAAATCTACACCTGACTTCCCTTTGACTCTTGATCACTGATGAATCCCCATTCATCACTCTTTATTCTTTTATTTTATCTAAATATCTTCGCAAAACATCATGTATATAGTTGTAAATACAATAAATTATCAATAAGCATGCATTTGTTAATATCAAATAATTAGCATGTATTTGTGAAAAAATAAAAGAATAAAGAATAAAATAAAAAGAAGGAAAAATTTAGAATAAATATTGAGTGACCTGAACCCAGGAGTGGACCCAATACGGGCCTGATCACCAAAATAAAATAAGTAGAGAAAGATAGGGCCACTCTACCTTGTACATACACATCCTTTTTGTGTACATAATTTATTTTTACAAAAATAAAAATAAAAATGTGTTTTTATCCCTTTATATATATACTTCTAAAAATAAAACAAAAATTAGAAAATTTAAAAAAAACAAAATAAAATTATCTCTCACGTTGTATATAATACATGCATATATGTATTATTACCTATTGTATATATGTATTATTACCTATTTATTCTATATTTGTACATAACTAATAAAAATAAAATAAAAATATTTCTATACTCCAAAATTTATGTTGTAAACATATAAAATATATAATTGGGGTATTTATATAAAAATAAGAAAATAAAAATAATTGTACAAAATACATAGGTATTTTATGCATGTATATAATGTAATATAATGTATAAACCACAAATGTTTTTGCTAAAAATAAATAAAAATCATAGAAAAATAGTTCAAAAAATAACAAATATTTTTCATGTTGTACACTTTTTAATTTGAAATCATTTGATATTTTAAATTTATTTTATAAATAATTTTGACCAATCTATTTTCTTATTGGTCCAAGAGGGATGTTGACCCCGGTCAACTACCCCTCCCGGACCCTCCTAGTGTGTGCATCCGGGTTTTGCGCCTATTTCTTCCATTTACCTTGACCGGATCATGCATCCTCAAGCTCCAATCTTCCACACGTGCCTTCCCAACGGATCCCGGATCCACGCGGATCCCTCGGGAAGCTTGGACCTCTCTCAGATGGCGCGCCCTAACCCGATTGCTCCGACCACCTGTGATATGCTATATATTCTTCCATCGCCTCCCCTGCTCACTAGGTTGTGTTGCACCCCTCTCTGCTACCCTAGAATCCTTCGCCTTGGTGACAGCAATCGAAGGACACCCTTGGTCACCGGAAAGGAGCGCTGCAGCCGGCGCTCAAGTCTCGTGGTCGGAGCACCGTCGCGACGAGCCTCTTCCGCCTTTCGCAGTGAGGTTGAGGCAAATACCATCACCGACAACACCCCTTGGAGTTCAGGATCATGTTAGGACCCTCAGGTAACTTCCATTTCGATCTTGTTTCCATTGTCCTTCGAATATTTCATTTGCACATCTCCGCCAGCTCCGACCAATCGGTCGGAGCGTCATCACACCCATCTACCCGCTTCGATCGATGACCCAACTCACCCTCCATCTTCCCTCACCATCTGATCATCCTAGGTTTGGCTTGGAAAGCCAAGGTTAGGCCATCGGTTTCCTCTGTCGCTTCGTCGGAAACCTCCCTTCCATCCACCATCACTTCTCTTTGATTCCAGTCTAATAACCCTGACCAGAGCCATGCTCCAAGTCGGAGCTTTACCATGCAGGTCTTAAAGCGTGTGGAGACACCCGATCTCCCTTGGACTACCTTCGCCGGAGCTCGCCCAGGTCCCAACCACCATCCCGGAGATCCGACCATCATTGAGCCCATCTGCCCCATTCACCCGACGCTGAGGGTCCCTACAAGTCATTTGCCGTCGTTCGATCGTTCATCAGAGCGTCGGATCATCACTGGTGCTCTGGTGAAACTCGCCCAGGCGGAGTTCTTCTAGAGCCCTTGTCCATCGTCGGATTACGCCCCTCGCCCATATGACATCGCAGCCGTTCAGAGCCTGTAGCTATCAGACCGTTAGATCAGACATCTAACAACCCCCGTACTGCCTACGTCCGCACCTTCTGACGATCGTTGGATCTGACAGCTGCCAGCGCCAGAGCTATCCGCCTTCGCGCACTCAGAGCATGCCACCTGTCCACCCCACGCGCAACGCACATGCTGCATGGGTAATTTGCTCTTCCTATCTTGCATTTATTTTCATTTATCATTTAGTCTGTAAAATAAAAGTATATAGTGAGACTTTTTGCATCGTTGCCCTTGTAGTTTTTCAGATTCGTACTTTAGTCCTTATGTGGCCTTACGTGCTTCGTCACGTGAACTTATGGGTTATTTGTGTTTATTATCTTGGACTTATTCTCTGTTATGATTTGAAGTTATAGTTTTAGTATCTGCAACTATACCCCTGTGTGAACTGCTTTGTGACATGTGCTGAAATTTTTGGAGAAATTGCAGTTTAGGCCCTATAGTTTTTCTACGTGTTATTATTTAGCCCCTGAAACATATTTTCTTTGCAGATAGGTCCCTGTAAGTTGTGTGTTATATTTTCGAGATAATAAATATCAAATATTGTCCAAAATTCATGAAATTTAACACATGGATCCTACCATGGAGGAATTTCTACGAATTTTTGGTTGTGTTTTTCCTTCGTTTAGTATTTTTAAAAATTCAAAAACCCTAAAAAGTGTCACTGTCTCTCTTAGAAAATAAACTAAAAATATTAAAAAGTCTTGAAAAATTCTAAAAAAATTCTATTTGTGTGTTTTGTTGTGTTTTAACTTCTATCCAATTTTTGTTTCGTTCCCATCTATAAAACCCATAAAAAATTGAAAAAGACTAAAAACCTTAGAAAAAACATTAAAAATTCATAAAATTCAAAAAATTGTGTTTTCTTCTGATGTAGTTAGTTTTTATTTTATAGTTTATCATAAATTTCTGTTGGGATTTTACAGGTATTTTAAGTAATTTTAACTTGCCTTTAGATCTCAATTGTACACTATTTATCATTTTTGCTTTTATTTCATTTTTAGAAAATTAATTAAAAATAAGAAAAATCCCCTAAAATCCACAAAAACATATGAATATTTTCAATTAACAAAAATATTTTTTTTGATTTTTTTGTCTTTTTTATGCTTTAAATAATTGTTGGATTATGAATTGTTGGCGTTCTTTTATCCTTTTTCTTAAAATTAAAAATCAAAAAATTTTGAAAAATTAAAAACCACCATTTCTTCGCTTTTTCTAGATTCCTGACTACTTCGTAGCGTTAGCATCACGTGCTCCTTGTGTTCATCCCTGGTAGCTATACCAGGTAAAAATAAATAACAAGACCGCTTGCCACATTGATTGTTTGATTTCTATGTTTGGTGGTCTCTCTTTTTCTTGATTGAGCAAGATCCAAGTGGTTGAGGTTGCAACAACCATTGATACCATTTACCCTTAGTCGCTCGGGTCGCTCTTCAATCACTCTTACACCGTCCAAACCAAGACCTAGGACCTCGACAGTCTCCCTGGTGACAACAGGCATCGATTACGCCCTTCGGGAGGCCACGACAATGTTGAATTGAGTGGATCCAGCTCGCCGGAGTAGGGTTGCCCAATCTAGTCGTCGGTGCTCCCTTGTTGAGTTTCTTCTTTCTTTTATGCTCTTTTACATCTTTCGGATATCCATAGTTGATCCGCACGCGTCTCTAGCATTGACTTCATCTAAAATCCTCACGATCTCCTCTCAATGTAAGCCCGGCCGGGCTTGTGCTCTGCCGGCCATCGTTGATCATCGCCAAACGCTCATCCTCCCATTTTGGCCTACTACGGGGTCGAGGCACTTTGCCCTTGACCCCTTCACCCGTTTCTTGCAGGTCAAAGCATTAGAAAGCTGTTGGGGACATTTTGATCGTCCGTCAAAGATACCTGCGAGCTTCCAGCTCTGCTGCCTTCATGGCCATGCTACGTCGTGCTTCCGGCAGTTTTGAGGGTTTCAACACCTAAAGCAGGCATGCGGGAGTCGGTGTGGTCTCTTGAAGCTTCAGGCGATCACGGAGGAGGAGAATTGAGGTAAGGGAACTTCGGCTTGTCGGAGTTCTTCCCTGTTCTTACGTATCCTATTTCAACTTTTGGATTGACGGCCTACCCTAGTTCGCATCTCGACCATTGGATGCG
This sequence comes from Ottelia alismoides, assembly GCA_037367405.1. Lineage (NCBI taxonomy): Eukaryota > Viridiplantae > Streptophyta > Magnoliopsida > Alismatales > Hydrocharitaceae > Ottelia > Ottelia alismoides. Next base: position 681,117 of record JAZKJV010008380.1, on the reverse strand, counting down.
TCAGCCGCTCACCGTTGGATCTTCATCAGTGACGAGTCCAAAAACACGCTTGTTAAGATGTTTATTTGTCGTTCATGTTAAAATGATTTCTCGTGCGTTGTAGGCGGTAATCGGAATCGATCAAGCAAATAACCACAAATAATTTATTCAATTTTCAATCTCATAGTTTTATGTTTATTTTACTTGGGCAAGTCCCAAGGTCGTTCACAAGGAGGCAAAGGAACAACCTATAATTATGTCTATCAATATTCGTGCACAGTTTTCGAGGTGGTCTTTTTTTTGGAATTTTCAATGCAATAAAGGGTGTAATATGCACTTTTGGCCTATTTTAGGGACTAAAATGAAAATTACGTTCAAACGATGTCCGAAAAATACGAAATTTGGCCACGATGTAAAATATTATGAAATGAATGCACTACATTTTTTTGGAATTTTTTAGATGAAATATGAATTTTTTAATGCAAATAAAATGAATTTAAATAATTAATTATAATAAATATTAAACCTAATTATTTTTGAGGAATAAAATTATCTAAGATCTATTACTAGGTGATTGATCTCAGAAAAATCCTAACCCTCGAAAATACTAATTTCAATACTTATTAAAAATCAAACACTGAAATATGCAAAATGATTTTTACAGGGCTAACTATGCATGCAAATGCAAATCATTTTTAGTACAATATCAAGCAAATTAACTCTACAATATTTGATTTTTGGGTTTTTTTAGAGCAATGATTAATCAAATAGGAATTTCAGAGCACAAACTGGGAAAATATGCAATTTTTCACAGAACAATTAATTATTAATTAACCATCAATCATAAAAATGTCTACAATATGTCAAACTGTAGAGAATTAAATGACAAACAATATGCTATTTTTGAAAAAATAAAATAATGTCATGTAGAGATCCAAAATAAAGGGGAAAGACAGGGGTACAGATGCAATAAAATAAATATAAATAAAATATACAGGTGGGGGACCTAGTTGTAATTACCAAGATTCAAGAGGGTCTTCTTGCAAATTCTATGGAGGGGCATGTGCCTAGCAGGTGCCCTCTGGTCGACGGGACTGAGGCGCAAATAAGGAACTGCTGGGGGGCTTCTTGCAATTTTCCCTCCGCGTCACGTGATTCCCACGTGCTAGGCTGGCTCGAATGGTGGTTCGGTGCTAGGTTCCACATGGCGTGCTGTCATGCTTCGGCACGGCCCGAGGATCTTGGTTTGGGGTTAGGCTCGGAGTTAGGCCCTGATTGGATCTGCACCGTTGATCCTCCCCTGATATGATGGTTGTGATTCGTTGGGGCTTCAACGGTGACATCTTTCGAGTTGTTGTGATCTTACGGTGTACGTTGGCTGACAAACGGCCGAGGGCTGTCGGAGGAGAGGTGGCGCGACGGAGTTTGATGTCGGTTGATGACGATCAGACCGGAGCTTCGAAGATGATGATCGTTGGCAGTGGAGCGTTGGTGAAGTTGATGAATCAGAGTTGTCGACGTTGGTGGGGGAAATTGGCTCGACGGTGTGGGGAGTGGCCAGAGCAGGAGCAGAGCAGCACGAAGCTGCAAGCTACGACGGCCGCGAAGATAGTGGTCGGATCACGCCAGAGAGGGAGGAGGACCAGTATGTCACCCTGGGTCCTCGGTCTTCGTGCAAGCGGCGGATGATTGCGACGAGAGGGCGGCATGGCTTTTAAATAGAGGGAGGACGAGCGTTGGAGTAGGAAAGTTGGTGGAGGGCGATTTGACGAGGATTTGAGGATCAGGGAGGATCCGATGGGAGGTGATTGAGGATCTGAGGCGAAGACAACCGAGATTCGTGAGGCTCGTGGTCGGAGATCAGGGTGATGCGGAATTTGCGGCTGTGGCGCATAAGATCACGGGTGGAGGAGGTTTCCAAAAGGGGGAGGAAGAAGATGAGCAAGGGCCGTCCGATCGGTCGAGATCGGACGTCCCAGATCACGACACTTGGCGGCTTAGGGCGCAAAGGGGCAGGACACGTGCGGAGCACGTGCCTGGGAGGCACGTGCGACGCACGTGCGTCGTCATTTTTATTTTTTTATTTTTTATTATTCTCATTTTTATTTTTTTAATAAAAACAAATAAAAATAAGCCCAAAAATGACTGACACAAGGCGGCACTAGGTGCTGCCACGTGTCAGCACCAGCAAATTTGAAATATATTTATTTTGTAAAATCAAAACCAAATAGCAAATGACCTCAGATCGCAAAATTTCCTTCACAAAAATTGCTCGTCTCGATGAGATCTACAACTTTCATGAATACATCAAAACGAAAATCGATCAAATGCACACAGTGAATTTTTGGGGTATCCCATGTGCATGGAATACCTTGATTTTTGGGTTTTATATTTTTTTATCATTTTTAAATCAGATAAAAATCCGATAAAACATGGTAAAAATCAGAGATAAATATTTACACATTAATCTATTTTTTTATTTTTAGTAATTAAGAAAATATGTACATCAAATGTAAGGTCAAAAACCGCTAAAATACACAATGTACAAAAGAGGTCCAAAACCCAACTTTCACATATGAGCTCCGATTCACTTGAACTTTGTCTTTTTTGAAGGTAATTGAATGTACATTAGTTCAAAAGTGAGTAGGATCAAATTGGACACTGGATGGGGAAGATATGTGGCTTTTAGTCCGAAAATTCTGAAACTAGGGTTTGGGTTTTTGGTCCACTTATTTATGTTAGTGATTTTTTTTGTATTTTTCATTTATTCTTGTTAGTGATATGTACACAGTGGAGGTAGTTTTGGGTTATTCAGAGTTAGTATGAAGGAGTTAAAAATCCGGGAAGTTAGGCTATTTACAGGTTAATTTTGGCTGAGATTTTTGGCTTCTTATTTTGTGCAGAAATTATGGACAAAATACAATTCTTATGTAAGCATGCATGAATGCTAATTATGCAGAATAGATGAAGAAATCCTATTGATTTTGAGGGACTTAAGCTTAATTAATGAGATTTAGAGTGATGAATTCGAGATTCATCAATCAGCCATCTGATCTCAGCCTCAGAAGCTGAAGCGGTATCAGGCCCCCTCGTGCTGCCATGTGTCAAGTAAAGAGTTTCCTGCCGTTCGATCTGCCCCGACGTAGGTAATTTTGCGTTTTACCTCCACCATTTTTGTAATATTTATTTAGTACGTAATCTTCCATTGGTTGTTTTATATTTTTGTAAAATTTGCAAAAACCACCCCGTAGTTCTATGATTTGCAACTGGCACCCTATCTACGTCACCTCACATGCCTGGTGCACGGGAGGCATGGGAATTTTACGCCGAGGACCCTCGCTTATTTTGTAATTTATAATTAGTCCAAAAACATTTTATTGTAGTGTAACATTTTTTGGTAATTTTGCAACTTGGCCCTTGGGTTTTTTAGAGTATTGCATTTAGGTCCCCGCCAAGCGCACGCGCGTAAACACGCGCCTTTGGCAATTTTGCAGGACTACCCCTGCACTTCTGCCTATTTAGGTTTAATCCAGAAAGATTTTTATCGCATTATAATTTTGTGGAAGAATGGCATTGTGGCCCTCAAGCTTTTGCATAATTACAAAACTACCCCTGCTAGCAGTGTAATTTCTCTTTGTTGTCTTTAATTATTTCATGCATCTATAAAATTTGAAAAAAAATCTCAAAAATAGGCATAATTTTATGTTCATTTGTGCTTTAATGCCATATTTTTATTTTTCATTTTTGATGCATTTTAATATTTATAAAAAATTCAAAAAACATGCATTTTCATCCTTGTTTGCATTAGAAAATACAAAAAAAATTATAAAAACTCTTTGAGAAATTTCCAAAAAAATATATTTTGTTTATTTCTGTGTGTTTTATCTTCAGATCGAAAATTACTAAAAAATGTAAAAGAAAACTCATGAAAATTGCAAAACCCCTAAAAACTTTATAAAAATAAAAAAACTATATAAAATCCTAAAATATATTTTCTATTTCTAAATTTTCTTTATTTTATTATCTTTAGTTTAAAATTAATTTGGAGAATTTTGGTTGATGTTTACTATTTGTCACTTCTATTTTAATTTCGGATTTCTATTTTATTCCCTGTTTTGATTATTTTTTCCTTTAAAAATCTATAAAAATTTGCAAAATTATTTGAAAAAAATAAAAAAATAGTAAGACATTATATAAAACCCAAAAATATTTATTTTCTGTATTTTTTATTGTTTTTACCCATTTAAATATATATTCTATATAGTTTTATCTATATTAAAAGAAAAAATATAAAAAATACAAAATATAAAGAGAAAATACAAAATCAGTAATTAAAAATCAAAATATAAAAATATACAATAAAAAATAAAATTTAAAATATAAAATTTAAAACCCACAAAAATAACATATATAGACAAACACATCACATTCATTTTTTGAGCACTTGTTGCCCCGATCTACCTTTTGCTTCCTGTGTTCGACACTCTACACATACTTGCACCTATACACATCTTTGTTATAGAGTTATAATAAATTTTATCTCCGCATCGCTTTTCATTGTTTGATCATTGTTGTGGGTTAATCGTTGTTTTAATCTGGATTTCGTGTGGTTGATTCAACGACTAAGTTCCTGATGAAACTCGGTTTCATCATCATAATTTGTCTATTTTAAACCCCCTTGCTTAAATTTGTGTCAATAAATCCAGATAATGTCTTGTAATTAGCAGAGTCTTGAATAAATTAAAAATCACAAAAAATGTCAAAATTAAAATTCTTGGTATTTTAGCCTTAAAAATACCCTCAAAAAATATTTTGTGGCTTTAGTTGACCTCAGCTCCACTTTTGGTCAACATGAAACTTGTAGATCTCATTGAGATCTACAACTTTTATGTTTTGAGTTTTCTTAAATTCGGCCATTTAACCTTTCATATTGCAATTTCTTTCCCCTAATAATCTGATTGGGCCACGTGGCTCGTTCTGGTTGAGCCACGTGGCCCGACCTAATTACCTTGGCGGCCCTCGCTTCCAAGCCGTTGGATCTTCTCTTGATCCAACAGATCTACTCGCGCCACACAGCCTGAATATAACCACTGTCCGATCAAATTCCTGATTTTATCACCACCATCCGCTAGCGCCAGCCCCACCTCGCGCCACGCGTCACATTTTCATCCATACGATCTATTCCATCATGACCTCTCGATCCACTTGATGACCTCAGCCCTCTGATCGGCATCTACTTCTCATCACAGACGCTCACCAACGCTTCTTCTATAGCCTGCCACGTGGTGCTTCGTGTGCCACTAGATCTCACTCTCGTCCCTTCATCGCCACCATCCATCGCTGATGGGTCTTCCACCATCCGATAAGCCAACCAGATGCGATCTGGGCCATTCACAATGCCTTTCTAACTGCTTGCCACGTGGTAGCACTCAACACCCTTCGATGAGGTCGACCCGGATTATATACATACCGCCCTTTAGCGCCCAAACGTGGTCAACCAGAGACCGTTAGATCGCGAGTATCCAACGACACATGGAGATGGCGTTCAGGGGCGACGTGGTTGCATCTGCGTCGTTGGATAAACACCAGGAGGAAGCATCCAACGGTGCCTGTACTTCCTTCTTCATCTTCAGCTGGCGGAGGAAACCGAGCTCCGGCGAAGGAGCTCCAGCTCCGCCGCTCCATCTCGGACATGGTGGACCTCCCTGGAGCGCCATGAACAATCGTCAAAGTAGTAGGGAACTCGGAGAAGACGCTGGACCTTCTGGATCAAGCTATCGGAGTTCGGATGACGTAGAAGGTGCTGATGAAGTCCACTCCGATGGCGCTCCGGCCACTGAAGCCCATGTACCTGCAGATTAATTCCAGCAATTCTATGCATGCAGGGGAGTTAGTATGCGTGCGTGTGAGTGGTGTGAGGTTCCATGCGAGCGGACGGAGGTGAGGAACCGGAGCTCCATCTCCGACGATCGGAGAGGAGGTGGGTCGACGGTGACTGAGGTATGGAAGAACGGAGAAGGGTGATCGGATGAAGCGCGCGAACGGGGTTTGGGGTGCGAAGCTCGGGAGATGATCTACGGAGATCGAGGACAAGTGAAGCGGCGTGATTAAATCAGTAAAACTAGAAGAAAATTCAGAAGAAGTCGGAGAGGTCTTACATGAGGTCGAGCAGAGCGGAGGCCTGGGCTGGGCATCGTGGAGATGCCCGGGGTTGTCGCACGTCGAGGGCAGCCGTACCTCGGAGCTCGAGCGGGGCTCAGCCACCGCATCACCACCAAGATCGGTGGCGGGTCTCACCGAGTGCATAGGTCATCGTCGCTCTATCCTCGCTCCTCCCCCTATCACAGGGAGGAGGAGGAGGGATGGGCCTAGCCCTTCGTGAAGGTGGACGAGGGTAATCGGAGGCAGCGACAGTGTATTTAAGGTGTGAAAGTGGTAGTTATGGTGGGTGGAGTTGCGGATTGCGAGGGAAATATGTGGCGACTGGAGGTTGATCGTGGTTGGTGGAGACACCGGTGAGGGTCATGAATGAGTGGGGAAGACTGTGGGCTAGTTGGGGAGTGGAGAAGATGGAGGATGTGGGCTGGAAAAATGGAATGGGGAAGAGCATTCGCGAGATGGAGAATGTGGGAGAGAGGGGTTGTGGGAGGTTGATGACGAAGCCCTGGCCGTTGGATCGTGAGATCCAACGGCTAGACACTGAAGAACATCCGAGCCTCATCGCTAGAGCTCGAGGCTTGAGAGGTTCCGAACCTACCCCGAGCCTCTCCAGACCCCCGAGCCTTTGCCGAGCCTATCCAAAGCATCTTTGAGCCTCTGCCGAGCCTGAACCGTCCCGAACCTTGAGAGCACGTGCACAACACGTGTGATGAATACCCATTCATCACTCTTTATTCTTCTATTTTAGCTACAAAAACCTTTGCAAATACATGTAGATATGTGTAAATACAAATAATTACCAAAAGCATGCATTATGTAAAAACCTGTAATTAGCATGTTTTTGTGCAAAAATAAAGAATAAATAGTAAAAAAGAAAAAGAGGGAAATATTTAGAATAAATATTGAGCAACCTAACCCAAGGGAGGGCTCAGCATGGGCCTGACCGCATAAAAGCCAAAGTAGAGGGAGATAGGAGCTCATGTGTATAGACTTTTGTGAATAAATAAAATTATATTTTCCTCACCCAAAAATATGCTTGTACATGTTTTGTATATATTTAGAAACTCCTAAAAACAAAATAAAAATTTAAAAATAAAAAATGCAAAAACATTCCTCCACCATGTGCATAGACCATCATCCTTTAGCCCTATAAATAAATGTATTTATTTTCAAAACTTTTTGTGAATATTCTATGGCATATTTTGTAAATAACAGAAATAAAAAGAAACAAAACAAAAATCAAATAAAAATTACAAAATTAAAATTACAAAAATACATTGTATATATATACCATGTGTATAAATGTATATATCTATTTATTTCACATATGTGTATAAATAATAAAAATAAAATAAAAATAGCCTTTTATTCCTCATTTTATTCTATAAATAAATAAAACATAAAATAGGAATAAAATTGTATAAAAATAATAATAAAAAAATCAAAAATAAAAAGCCTACACATTGTATATATCCCTATAGAATGTACATACCTTATTCTTATTTCCAAAAATTAATTAAAAATCACCAAAAAATAGAAAAAAAATAAAAGAAAAATATTTCATGTTGAAAGTTTTTGCAAAATCGGCCATTAGCTGCCTCATTTTTAAGTGTCAAATCTTTTCCACGTGGCAGCATCCCACTGGTCCACGGGGAATGTTGACCCCGGTCAACTCCCCCGCGGACTCTTTCCTTTTTGAGAAAATGCGTGCCGCCCCGCTTTCACCATTTTCTCCACGCGCTACCAGCCTGTCATCCACGCAAACCCCGCGCCCGGATCCTTCGCCGATCATCCGACATCCTCGCCAGATCCTTCGCCGTGAGATCCACGCCTTCCATAGCCGTCGCCTCCCAACCCTAATCGGGCCTGCAACTATATATAGAACCACCTCCGCCGCCTCCGCGCCCCATCTTTGGACCTTCCCCTTCTTCCCAGTGAACTCCAGAGGCACCGCGAGAGTGACAGCAAGCGATCGCCCTTGTTGCAGCGAGGCGAGGAGGTGGAACCACTGATCCGGCGTTCTTCGTCGCCGTTGCTCCGCCACCAGCATGAGCACCGAGCCTCGGGCCGAGACGACCCTTGAGGCTACGACCAGGAGCACCCCCTGCTCTTCCCCAGTCTCTCCGACCACCCAGGTAACCTTAGAACTTCCTTATTTCGCTTAATTTCTTGTTTCCCCCAAATCGAAGCTCCGCCGATTTCCTTTGATTCCGACCATATCACGTATCCTCTCGATCACCGGAACCCACGCTCACCTTCGCCATCCCTCGACGCACCTTCTACGCCCATTCGTTCAACCCAGCTCGCCCCGGAGCTGGGAATCGGGCTCCACCATCCTCCGCTCGCCAGAGCTCATCCGCCCCGACGCATCGATCACCCTCACGCCGCTTCATCGGGTCGAGGCACTTTGCCCTCGACCCGCGAAGCTTTTGGTTCACTTTGCAGGCCAAGAGGAGGGCATCTGAGCCCCCCTCACTTTCAGACCAGGAGCTCGTCGCCGCCGACCTCGCCGGAGCCCCTCCAGGGCTCGGCTGGGTCATCTGAAGCCATCACCAGCTGCGGGACTCCATTGCGGACCTTATCCGATCATCCGAGGTAGCTGAGGAGGTCTACATCACGCGCACAAGGCCGGCGAAGCTCGCCGGCCGAGTGTTCTTCCAGTATCCTCCTTCACCGTCAGATCAGCCCCTCCGCTCCAGTTCGCATCTCAGCCGTCCATTCATCAAGGAGCAGCTACCGTCGATCATCGTGAGGGGGCTGATCCGGACCGTTGGCACAGAGGAGAGAGGCCCCAGCACCTGAGCCATTTGATCACCCACGTGGCCCCCTCTGCACCGTCGATTGGCCCAAGTGCGGAAGAGAAGAAGAGCGCCCGCCGTCCGAGACCGTTGGATCATCCACGTGGCGCGAATCCAGCCATCGACGTTAAATAAGGGGTAATTTATCTTAGGCCCCCTCGTAGTTTGTGTTTTTAATTTCAGTCCTGTAAATATTTTGCGTACTTTATTTACGTAGGGTAAATTGCACTTTGGACCTCGTATCTTTCAGTATTTGCATTTATGCCCTTGTTTGTGTGAGACACGTGCGTCGTCACGTGTGTATTTGGTGTATTTGCAACTTTAGCCCTGTAGTTCTGGTTGTTTATGAATGACTGAAATATTTTTGATAATTGCATTTATGCCCCTGTGAGCATTTTATTTCCGCATGTGCGTCTTTTAGTGGGTTATTTGCATAACAACCCCTGGACTTTTTGGTACGAGTTACCAAAAGGTCCTCGGACTTGTTTGTCTTACATATAGGTCCCTGAGTGCCCCAGGCACGTGCTTGGCACGTGTTTTGCTGGGTATTTTGCACCAGACCCCCCAGAACTTTGAGTATTTGCACTTTGGTCCCTGTGCACAGTGTTCCTCCTTTATTTTTGAATAAAATATCAAATCACCACCAAATTCAATGAAAATTTGACACATGGCTCCTGCCATGGTATAGAATTTTTGTGAATTTTTGAGGTCATTTTTGATTTCATTTGCTATTTTTAAAAATTCAAAAACCCTCATTTTTGCTACTGTTTAGAGTCAAAAAACCCCAAAAAATATCAAAACCCTTTTAAAAATTCTATAAAAATTAGTTACTGTTTATTTTGTGTTCCTTGATTTTCTAGCCAATTTTGGCTATTTTGCATTGAGTAAAAATCCTAAAAATATAAAAACACCTCAAAACTCATAAAATTCATAATAAATAATTTAAAAACCCAAAAACAATAATTTTGGTGCTCAAATTTTCCTTGTTTTCTCTAGTATACAGGAAAATTACCTCCAGGTCCCTTTGAGATCCTTAGATATTTTATCTTTGGGTTTTGGGCCTTGCTGGACAGTACCTTATTTTTTTTAGTACTGTTTGATTTTTAGAAAATAAAATACACCTTATAAAAATCCCAAAAATTCACCAAAAACACTTAAAAACCTAAAAAAACATAAAAACAATTTTTCTTGAATTTTTGCTTGATTTTTCATGCATTAAATAAATTGTTGAAAGTGTGCTTGTTTTCGTGTTTCCTTATTTTCTCTACATATTAAAAATCAAAAAAAAATTTGAAAGCAATTAAAAATCACTAAAAAGTATTCTCTTGGATTTCTGACTACATCGTAGGTCTCTTGGCCAATCCGTGCTCCTTGTGTTCGACCCTGGGTGCTATACCAGGTTAATCTCATAGCAGGACCGCTCTCTTTTGTGCTCGATTAGTTTTACATGTTCTGAGTGGTTGATTTTTCTTGATATACCTAGTCTGATTGATTGAGGTCGCAACGACCATTTCTTTACCTTTCCCTTAGTTAGTTGGACGGTTATCAACGTGCTATCTTGGAAATTTACAAGGAGGCCCCGCCGACTTCTCCAATTTGCCGACAGGTCCTTACATCACGTGCAGAACCACACGCGCTTCGGGTATTTTGCATTTTGACCCTCGCGGGTTTTAATAATTGTAAATATGCCCCCGCGCATGTGGGTTATTTATAGGGAAGGCCTCACTCTTTATTTTTATTGCACTTTAGTCCCTCCCAGGGACCTGTTTGTATTTATCTTTTCATATTTTCTTTCAGTTATGCCCTTGCTTTCTTTCTTGAATATCTTGAGCTTCATATTTCCGATTGAGTTGATTTTAGTTTCATTTTAAAGCTTGTGTGATGAACATTTCAATGGCATTGATGGACACATTAATTTTGATGTATTATGTTTATAGACATGTGTCTCTTATTACTTAACCCATGCCTTGTTCAAATCAAGTTTGTCATCTCAATTAAACCAGAAATTGATTAATTGTTAAATTTGCTCATTACTCTGATTTAGAGCATGTTTCCATTGCATCTAGTTGCATTTATTTGCATGATAAAACAAAATAAAAAATTTGCATGTTTAGTTTTGTTTTAATGCATTGTCTCATCCTTTAGCATTGCTTGACCTATGTTTTCTAACTCAGCACTTAATAAATAGATAAAAATATGGATAATCATGAGAGAGGCTCGTGTCCCTGAGGTCGACCTTGGTTTCTTGCCAAGTAAAAAAAATTATATGACCATTTGATTCTATTTGATTTAGAAATTAGATGGTCTTTGATAGACCTAGTTCATCCCGACTACAGTGACATATCAAGTGTTAATTCCACAATATTAGAGGGCCGAATTTGCGGTTCATCAGTTCCCTCCTTGTGTGGAACTTAAGATCACTAGATTTTCGGGTTAAACAGTAGGGGTCAAACATAGGAAAAAAACTATACAGCAATGTAAGATATAAAATTAAAACATAGATATGCCTCTCACTACTTAGCCAAATTTAGGGTCTTGTGGCTTTTTAGAATTTTCAAATGTTTTTGAAATTTTAATTTTTGAAATTAAAATAAAATAATATGAAAATAAATGTAAAAAGAAAATGAATTCTAGATAGAAGGTAAGCTTATATGCATAGAGATATATACAAGGAAAAAGTAGGTCAAAGTATGCCGAATTCAGAGAAAAAACGTTCTTATGTTTTTTTAATAAATTTATATTATTTTTTGTAATTTTTGGGGACTATTTGCAAATTTTATGTATTTGAATTGGAATAAAAAGTCAATGTAGTGAAAAATTAAATAATTAAAAGAATTATTGAGTCTAAAATATCAAGGCACCACAAAAAATCCCAAAACTAATTTAAGTCAAAATATACTTCAAATACAAAATCCAGAACAAAGAAAACTATTTTTTGGATATTTTATGAATTTTTGATAATTTTACGATTTTGAGTATTTTGAGATTTTTAGGACTTTTCTTCTATATTTTGAGTATTTTTCGGGTTACGTTATAAAAAACACAAAATAAACATGAAGTATTTTTATAGGAATTTTAGAAAATTTTCTATTTTTTGGATTTTTAAAACTCAAATAGGAACAAAAAGCAAAGTTTTTTGTTTTTTAGAGAATGAAAACTAACTTAATTCACTCCACAAAAATATATGTGACAAATATAGGGTGATGAACTTAAAGTAATTTTCTTGGAATTTATAAAGAACATGAACTATTTTAATTGCACAAATAAAATGAAAGTATAATACAAACAGACTAGGTATATGCAATAAAATTAAAGTTACTCCTCTTTTTTTAACATTAAAATAATCTACAAGGGCACTCGTTCAAATAACCCACTCCAATAAAATAAAAGATCCTTACTGAGGTAGATTTATAAATACCAAAATAATCAGGGGCTCACTTGCATAATTCCTTCAAACATTTACACTGAATATCTCAAAAATACGACCAACCACAATGAAATAAACTAGTGAGGGTTTGTTTGAAAAATAACCAGGTCCTATCGGTTGAGCTTGAAGGGAACTAACAAACTAGAAAGATCGGGGTTCAAATAGTAAATAACACAGACTTTTCAATGCTTTGAACGAAAGTTTTATTACTAATAAATAAAAGAAAAAAGGTGCAGGAGTTTAGAATGTAATATACCAAAAGTTACACATTGGTGGACGGTTAAATGGATGCCGCTTATTCATGTGGCGCTTCCAGTGCGAGCGATACCGGTTCGTTGATGAGGGGCGAGGATTATATCCTCACCGAAGATCAGGCAGTTCGGGTAGCAGAGCGGAGCACTGTCAGCCGGAAATATTGGAAATTACAGTGAATGAAAAGAAATGGAATAAAACTAACGCCTACTCTATGCTACTGCTACACCTACAATTTGAGATGACAAGAAAATGAAGTCACCTCTATGCGACTCTGGAGTGCTGTTCTATCCTCTGCCGTTTGGGAAATTTGGAGGGAGAGAAATCTTAGATGGGCCACGATGCATTCTTCGTCTTCATCCTCAATTGCTGCTTCTATCGTCGCCAACGTCAACACATCACTCTTCCTGAAGAACAGTGCTGCTCACTAATTGATAGTGGTTTCATCTTATTTTTGGATTTGTAACTGCAGTGTTTTTGTTCTTCACTGCATTTTTGGTCTTCTTTCTGTATGGCCTACAGTGGCCTAAACCCCTGTACAATTAACCGTCTGTGAATGAAATACATGTGATACCCTTTACCCATCAAAAAAAGAAAATGAAGTCACCAGACCACCACCTGGAGCAAAGCTATGAGCGACGGAGCGATGAGCTGGATTAGACCTTGATTCGATGTTGTTCTTCACACCAAAAGGGACTCGATCAGTGTCTGTTGTCACCAGGAGACTGACTCGAAGCTCAGATCTATGGTCATGAGGTAGAAGAGGGATCAAGGAAGCGAGATTTGGTGGAGACGACATTATATACAAGGGGTCATTAACGTAATAAATCTTTCGATTTATATGGACAAATCACAAGGAACCAGTCCGCATGAATGTACGATTGTCAAAGATGATGTTTCGTTAAGAATGCAGAATGAATCAGTGAAAGACTCGATTAGGAAATCTATGGAAAGATGGGTTAGCGAGAATGCCAGGCAGGTCTGTTGAGGCACCCTATTTGACTGGCAGGTCTACCAAGGCACGCCTCTTATTGGGCCACGTTAGCAATAAAAGATAAAATTAAAATAAAAGTTGAAATAATTCAAAAACAATAAAAGATGTTTTTGTTAAAAAATATAAAATATGAAAGTTGTTTGTCTTTTTATGTAGTATTTTATTACGATTTTTTGTATTTTTACACATAATTTAAGTAGCTATTATTATTTATATAATATTATTTATGTATTTACCTAAGTATATTTTATGTTCTTGTATTTATTTTATGTATTGTTATATACAGCTAAAATATTATTTTATTTTATTTTATTTATTTAAAGTATATTTAAATATATAATTACATATTTTTTATTTTATTTTTATATACTTGTTTATTAGGTTAAATAAATACAAATATATGTATAATTAGTATATATATATATGTATATTTAGTTTGTGTTTCATATTTATTAATTTAATTTAATTTATTTTTCTTGGTTTTATGTTCATTTCTTGCTTTTTTAGTATGTTATCCTTAATATATAAAAGACTGGAAATATACAAAGAATTTAAATGAAGAGTATATATTTATTGTATATTGTACATGTCTGTTATATAATGAGGGTACAAAACCTAACTTTCATAGATGAACTCTGATTTTCATGAAATTTCTTCATTAAATAGTTTATTAAAAGTTATATACAGTTAAAGCTGATTTTGATATATTTTGAGTATTTATTTATGAGTTATAGGTATGGGAAGTTTGGGTTTTGACTATTAATTTAGGGTAAAATTGTACACTATATATTATTTTTCTATGAAATCTATTTTGTATTTTCTATAAATTATTATCTACAACTTTCTAATACAAAGTTTCTTTATTTGAGGTATAGAAAATAGAAAATAAAATATATCCCAAATATGCATTGTTGATAAATAAAAAATGAGGATTTTACTAGATTGATCATTATTTCCCCATACATTATTCCTTGTCAACCCAACTAATAAGATGCTTAGGTCTCGAAATTTAGGGTCATAAAATACCTTTGGAATTTTATTTTTTATCTCTTCTTTATTCTATAATTTTGGAATTAAAACCTATATTTTATATACAATAAATAGAGTAAATGATAACTGTTAATTTGTACAAAATAATATTATTTACATGCATTAGATAGGGTCTCTAAGGTCAAAATGATAGAATAAAGGTGATGTCATGGAGATTCATCACCCCACTATACATGCCTTTCTAGTACATAGCAAAAACTTATGCAATAAGTGCAAAAAGTGAAAATAAAAAAAAGAAAAAGAAAGAAAGTGGATTGAATTTAATTCTTAAACTTGTCTTCACAAAATGAAAGTTTGGAGCTAAAGTCGGACCTTTGGATAGTGTGTGAGATATCTAGCTCTCCTCGATTGAAGCGGTCGAAATCAACCCTGACATACGAGAAGACAAATGTATGTCATCACTGCAATAAGTTGGCACACTGGAAGATCAACCCTCCGTAATACATGAAGATCCCGAAGAAGGGAAAATGTGTAGCATTGGCAGGCAATTCATCTATTTCGTCATGGAAGTCAACTTACTCATTGGACGACAAAGTAGTTGATTCAGGTGCATGTGTTATGCATGCAATTTGTTGCTTATGTTTCAGGAAACCAGGAGTCTTAATGATGGAGAATAATCATCCATATGGGATATGATGCAACAGTTACAACAATCGTTATCGGGACATGCCGGTATCGCTTTCAAGTGGAACAGTCCTAATTATTAGATAGTATCTCTATGTTCCTAATGTTAGAAGGAACCTTCTACCTGTATCTATGTTAGTTGTACATGAATATTCTTCTTTTTCTCTTTATTCTTTTTTTGGATTAAATAATATTAAATATACAATATTAACAATTGGAGTTACTACATTTATTTATGAGAATTAATTGATATTTACATGTATTTTACTAAAGATTTTATATAAATGAAAGAGTAAAGGAGATGAACTACAAGATAATATTTTTAATTCTCATAAAAAAGTACATAGAATGCTCATTACTTGACATTATATACGGTGGATGAATACAACTGAACTTCTGGTACCAATGGAGGTATTAAGTTGTCTATCAATTACCGAGCTCCTGATAGACTTTGACATTGGGCCTGTTTGGTTGCAGGGTTGGGCAGGGTTGGCCCAACCCTGGTTACTATTCACAAGGGTACTTCCTCCTCACAGATTACTATTCACCCATCCCAACCCAGCCCAACCCAACCCTGCCCAACCCTGCAACCAAACAGGCCCTAGATGTAGAATCATTAAATAAAAAAAATTATTGTTATATATAGTATGCTTAGACCCCGTTTGGATTGGGGGTTACCCCCCACTTTGGGTGGGTAACCCCCAAAAACCCCTCATTTTTAACCCCCTAGTGGGACCCACCCCCTTCCCATCAAAAAAATTATATATTATACCATCATATCATCTAAAAATCATAAAATACTCAACTTCTACTCAATATTCCAAACTTCAATACAATCACATCACAAAAACCACCCACTTTTTCAAATTTCAATACAATCATATCATAATAACTATCAATAATTTTCAAATTCCAATACAATGACATCACACAAACCCTCCCAACCCTTCACCCACCAACCAAACACACTAAAACAAAAACGGGTTACCCACCCCCAGATAACCCTCAGAAAACCCACCAACCAAACGCACTCTTAGGGGGTGTTTGGATAGTGGGTTTAGGTGTGTTAAACTGGTTGCAGGTAACCCATTTTTAGGTTTTGGTGTTTGGATAGAGGGTTAAAGTGGGGGTGGGTTGGAAGTGGGTTTGGGGTGATGTGATTGTATTGGAGTTTGAAAAAGTGAGAAGTTATTGTGATGTGATTGTATTGGAGTTTGAAAAAGTGAGTAAAAGTGGAGTAGTTTATAATTTTTATATGATATGATGGTATAGTATATTATTTTTTGATGGAATTGATGATGGAGAATTGATTTATTTAATTTTTTTAAAAAGATAAAAAGTGGGACCCATGTGGAGGGAGAAAATATGGGGTAGAGGAGTTAAACCACCCTTGGGGTGGTTTAACCCGATACAAGAACGCACCCTTAGGGCCTGTTTGGTTGCTGGGTTGGACTGGGTTGGGTTGAGCTGGGTTGGGGTGGGTGAATAGTAATCTGTGAGGAGGAAGTACCCTTGTGAATAGTAACCAGAGTTGTGCCAACCCTGCCCAACCCTGCAACCAAACAGGCCCTTAGGGATTGGTTCTTGACCAGGTTATCCTCATCCTATCTCCATTACTGTCCTTTGTCGATGACCAAACATATGTCAAGGGTAATAAACCAAGAAACATAGAAAATCTTTAAATAGAATAACATGCAAGAACTGATTACATACTACGAAGAATCCAAGCAAACCGTCGAAGTGCTTGAGCACAGATAGCCAGAGGGAGGCTAAAGCTTTCATTCAGTCAGGTACAATGAATAACAATCAGACCTAAAATTGCCCTTCTAACGTTGCCCTCCTTCTCAGAACCGAAACAATGAAATCCGAACCTATATTCATGCGGTTAAAATCAAATAGCAAGTACTACCAGAGTTCTGATGCTTAATCCGATGAAGGAATTGTATTGGAAATTTGATTGAATAGGATTCCCTCGGAAGTGGACGAAAAAGAAGCAAGATTCCTGATCACCTAGAACATGATGCTAGTGATCAACAAAAGACAAAGAAATGAAAAGGTGATGGCGATAGCTATCAAAGACAGAGAGATGAAAGAGGACAAGAAAGCAGAAGAAGAATGGTACCTAAAATGAGAGGAAATAATGAAGTGGTTTCTTCTAGGGAATCTAGCTCGGTGAAGCTCGATGCCTCAACCTCAATGCTCAGCAAATCTGAGGCTCCAGCATGCTTCACAGCTGCATAATAAGGATTTAAACCCTTGGATGTTACTCATTGAATGATTCTCTCTTTGATCTCTCAAAATGCTTGCTAGACCAAGTTGCCATTAAGGACAGGTCGTCAGAACATAAAAGAAGAAAGTAGAGTAGAGGAGCACTGATCTTTTCCAGTATTGCAAAGGCCGGCTGTAAAAAGTGAGTACCGTGAGCTGCCCGATCAAGATCGAGCAGTTCACATGAAATCATTGTATTTTTGAGTCTTTATAGTGTGAACCGCTCGATGTTGATCGAACGGCTCACAACACCCTACTTTTTACATCTGCTCTCTACAGTACTACAGAGGATCCAGCTCCAAAGTAGAGATTTATAAAGAGATAAGTGGGGGTCTTTGACCTCCTACATGAGATGGACGAAAGGGAGGTAGGTAGTATCCAACTAACCTCCGACGGAGATGATGGGTGAAGAACCTCCAACATGAGGAGATCGGAAGGTCGTTAGGCCCAAGGGGTCTGACGTGTGAGCTCTTCGACGAGAAGGATGGGATCACTCATATGTCTAGGCGATCAACATAAGGTTAAGTAAGATGAGTTCTTGTGGGAGCTTTGTGGCCCAACCAGGTTGTTCAATAAACTCCTCCCTCGTATCAAATTAATGACCATACAAAGTAATTCCAATAATATATGCCACAAAGTAGTCTGTGACAATATCGATTTTCTACTAGATGACAAGGGCAGAGTTAACTGAATACCAGGTGAATAAGATGAATCACCTTTTAATAATCACATATGGAACCTCGTAAATTAGTTGTTATTATAGTGTTTGTTGGCTTTTATGTAGCTATTGAAAAACAGACAAAGGGAGCACAACAAATTACATCACTGTAATAAACTGCATAAACACTGGTAATTAAGTCGACGACAAGGACATAACGGAACGATGAACTTATGATTATCCCAGAATTAATTTTGAATTAAGGTCTTTGATGAAAAAACTTTCTAAATAAAAAGAGCTCGAGCTTCTGCCTACGTAATGCCAACTTAGGTCACCGATACTCGGGCATCGCCTTTAAAACGAAGAAGAAATTACTAATAATATTTTATTGGCACTACAAATAATTTGATATAAGGTAACAAATACTTTCATTCGTTGTTATATCATTTGTAGTTCAATAATTAACAATGGATATTATATGTTACTTTATTCTTTAAGTTTACAACGAATGTCCTATTCGTTGCTATATTTCCTAGCAACGAATCATATAACAACGGTTATCAAAATTATTTGTAGTTCAATAAATAACAACAAATATTCTCCGTTACTTTATTCTTGAAGTTTACAACGAATGTCCTATTTGTTGCTATATTTCCTAGCAGCGATTCATATAACGGTTATCCGTAGACTTTTTTACCTAATCATTATTAAATTAAGCAATGATTTATAGAATTTTTAACAAATAATAAGTGGAGAAATTGTTGCTACATGAACCTTTAACAACGAAAATTATAATCGTTGGTACTTCGAGAAAAGACAATTTTACACTGAATAGCACTCGTGGTATGCATTTAACATCAACGAGACACTAACAAATATTCAAATTATCCGTTGCTTTAAGTCAATTTTCCTGCGGTGTCTGTACATGGATAATTTTCTTTGTGCTGCTTTTCTGGGGTACTGTAGCTGAGTCAAAACAACTGACTCATGGGCTGTAGATATTCTAATTGACCAGTCAATTCTAGGTATTAATCTATTGTCGCGACAGATCAAATTGACTAATGTCGAAATCACAGGTTGGAGCAGAATCTTGCTAGATGCATATGTGAAATGCTGAGCTGGTAAATGAGATACGTCGTAATTGCGGACCTAATGCAAAAGACGCATGTCAAAAAAAGTACTTTCTTTTGGTTCGATATAGGGCACTTTGTTCTTACGGAAGTCAACATTTTTTAACCAACTGTAGGTGAAATAACACAGCTTTCGTGGAAGAAGATAAGGAGGATACAAACCAGAGCTTTTTCTATTTTCCACAGTTAATAGCGTCCACCTGAATGCGAGAAACCAAATGCATACGTTGCACTTTCATGTGATATGAACCATGGGGTCGTTGAGTTGTGCATCCATCGGGTGATGATTAGAGTTTAGTAATATATGACATCCTGTACCCACACAAGATGCTGAACGATGGATCTCCAACGCAAATAATCGAGAGTGCTCTCCAGTATCATAGATGAAAATCACTACTGCACACCCGACACAACGACCCTCACGGAAACAAAGAACCGCATATAATCTGAATATGCCATATTTATAACTTAAGATGACGACAACAATAACAATAATAATAATAGACGACTTATAGAGTATGCATTATTAAAAGTATATACAGTATTTGGCTGCATGATATTCACCAATACCAATTGTATGGTCGAAGTTCAACAACTTCATAGATGCCGGTGGCGTAGCCGTAGCAGTAAGGGCAGGGAGGAGGCTGTGGGGCTTCTTTCTTCTCCTCTTTCTTTTCCTCTTTCTTCTCATCTTTCTTCTCTTCCTTCTTCTCGTCCTTCTTCTTCTCTTCGACAGCCTTCACTTCAAGGAGTTTCACAAAACATGCTGGTTTTTGAGACCTAGGGCACCGAAAAATAGTTTTGTCGAACATCATCTTTCTTAATTTCTCCACCAACTTGATGGGGTCTACGCCTTCTCCTATCACGACAAGTTTATCCTTCTTCTCCCCCTCGATCCCGACATTGGTAACCCCTGAAATGTATTTGAATACATTATTTTATGACACTGAGTTTTAGCTCATAAAAAAAATTCGTAAATTCCCTTTGACTCTGTAGTAATCTGGCCCTCAATTGTCTCAATTCGGTTGTACTAATCTCAGGTTCCATAAAATAAGAAATAGTTTCCTCCATCTTCCTTTTTTTGTGAACTTACCGTAATGTCCACAGGCTATCTTCATGGCGTTGGACTTCAACTCAGGGGTGTTCATGGAGATCCCCACCGATATCTTTTGCTGCGAAAACACAACATCTTAAGCTGGAAATGTTCTTAATCACGATAAAATGAAATCGACAAATTTATATTTGATGGCGATACGAGTAGTGAAGAGGAATAGAAATGGATCGGAGATGACTTAATACAGATAGCAGTCTATATATGGTCTGAAGATGTACACATCTACCTTGGACATCTCGTAGGTGATGATGCCTGCAGCTCTGTTGATAGGTTGGTGGAGAGAATGGTCGAGACCTTTGATCTCTTTATATAGACGAACTATTCGCACAATGACGAGGATCGTCTAATCAAAACCGTTAATCAGCACTGCAAGGACCCTAGAACATGTTGGTTGTTGCGAAGCCACTTTCCTACTAGGAATCGTCCATAAACTTGTCTGCAAATTCCGTGTTGGAGTTCTCATTCCAATGGAGTACAAAACAGAGTCCCCATCCTGTTTAGAATCTTTAGCAGGTTAAGTGTTACTACTTGCTACATAGTATTATTTCTCATCACAAGTAAAGATTTTACTGGATTATATCAATACTCTTGTCAGTTCAAACAAACATATCGTGGCTACTGAAAATAAAAAAGGTCAACTTGACACGAGGAGTAATATTATAGAATGTCAAATTACCATGTGATGATGTTCAATAAGAAGTAGAAATTAAAGGAAAGGATGACCACGATTGTTGCTTCTTTTATTTAACGATATTTG
Source organism: Ottelia alismoides (assembly GCA_037367405.1). Classification (NCBI taxonomy): domain Eukaryota; kingdom Viridiplantae; phylum Streptophyta; class Magnoliopsida; order Alismatales; family Hydrocharitaceae; genus Ottelia; species Ottelia alismoides. The sequence continues at coordinate 659,907 of JAZKJV010008380.1, read as the reverse complement.
TTTGTGACTAATATAAGGATGTCTCATTCGGGCCGCATTTCTGTGGTTCTCATGTCGTGTCAAGCCCCCATCTGAATGATAATGGACTTTCTTTTCTCTCATTTGCCAGAAATGGCTTATATTGAATGAACTGTTCATTGACATGTCACTAGCGTTATTATTGTACCTCACAGAAAAAGAAAGATTGCATACACGCACTGGTCGTCGAATTTGGCATGTAAGCCATTCTGCCTAGTTATCTCTTCATAGTTTGGCTCCATACTTTGTTTGGCATCTGACGATAAACGTACTGAAAAGAATTACGAACTGCACATGATGCAAGAGAAGGATTCTGTTTCGTTATATATTAGTCCGCACATTAAACTCTTTTTTCGAGCCTTTTTTCCACATTTTATAATCCTTTTTTCACAAATTGTGGTTGTCATTTAATTAAAACGCATGCACAGATGGCGTGTTATCAAATCATGGAGGTAAAGAAGACAATCATCTGTAAATAGAGAAGAACCTACAACAAAATGCTCAAATGATGCATTTGGTACACGGGTTAGGGTGGGTTAAACTAGGGGAGGATAAACAATTTTTGTGTTTTGATGTTTAGATAGAGGATTATGGGGGTGGATTTGTTGTAATGTGATTGCATTGAAGTTTGGAAAAGTTTTTTTTTTTGAGTAACAAGAGGGTGTCATCCCGAGATGGGATTCACCGCAATAATATAATTATAAAAGAAATGTTTTACATCACCCAAAGGCCCAGAAATGATACAATGAATTACAATGAGCTAACACATTCTCTGGATAGAACCTTTGGTTTTTGAAAATTAGATCATTCCTTCCCACCCAAATGGCCCACAGAATCGCAAAAGGCAGAGTGCAATCATCGGATGAATTGCCCCCCACGGACCTTACCGACCTCCAAAACTCAATGGCTCCTCCTGTCGAAATCCATGATGGCCCGATCTCCTTCCACACCTTCTCTGACGTCGGACATGTGAAGAACAGATGATCTGCATCTTCAAATTGTTCTCCGCATCTGTCGCACCGAGTGTCGGAAATACCAAACAACCTTCCCCTCCTTGCTTTATCACACAATCTTCCCCTTCTTAAACAAGATGTGATTGTATCACAGAAGTTTGGAAAAGTTAGTAGTTATCAAGATGTGATTGTATTACAGTTTGGAAAAATGAGTAGAAGTTAAATAGTTTATAATTTTATATGATATTATAATATAATATATTATTTTTTGATGAAATTGATTAAAGAGAATTAATTTATTTAATATATTAAAAAAGAGAAAGAATGGGGGGCACATGGGAGAGAGAAAGAATGGGTTTTTGGGGGATTTAACCTCCTAGCCAATGACACCAAAGATTCAACAGGAGGAAGTCCCTAATCGTTCCAAGAATATTTCGTAATTCATCAAATACGATAAGATGCTTACTTTGAACATTCTTCACCATCTTTCTTTCCAACAGTAATTTCAGAGAAGGGCAGTCAGATCAATAAATTTAAAGTGTCAACAAGCAAGCAAGATCAAGTAAAATTTTGGAAGGAAAAAATGTAAACATTGAAAAGAAAAGAGCAATTACAAACAAAAAAATGGGATTGTCCTACATATATGCTAAATGCATTATTTGGTAATCATATGGTTCTTTTTTCTTCAAATTGTCCAAAAAAGTTTGAATTAATTATTGAATACCAAAGAGAGGAATTAAAGCCTACACCGCAACACAATCGATGTAAAACAATGAATAATTTAATGTTCATTGTCATATCACCCACAATTACAACAATGAATAATTTAATGTTCATTATCATATCATCCACAATTACAAATATATCAATCAAGATTATGCGTTAATTGATTTTTTTAAACTTGCAATGAATATCATATTCATTGTTAAATTAGTAGAAATGCGTTATATAACAACCATTACCTGTTAACTTTTATATTTTAGCCAATGTTATTAATGTAAGCTTCAATGAATATGTCGATGGTCATTTGAATATGAACTTTGAACAATGAATATGACATTCATTGCCTATTCGAGTAACAAAAGATGGTGTTGAAACTAAAATAATCTTCGTTTTATCAACAAATATCATATTCATTGTTCAATATTTAACATAAGGAGATACAAACGATGAATATTTATATTTTTCAGTGCCATAAAACACTTTTATCATAGTGTTTGGAGGGTATTTATAATACTATACTTCATTGTGCATTATTTTTTAATGAAACAAATTTTGTATTTTTCTTTGTATTTTTATGTACAAATGTCATATAGAGGGTTTTATTATTTGAGATATAAAAACATTAAAATAAAATAGGTCTCAAAATGAAATATATTGTCGAGAAGAATTAGGGTTTTTAGGCTATTTTAGTTAGAGTTGGTTTTCACTATCTACCTTGATTCCTTGTTGACCAAATCATCATAATGACCTGTCCTCGGAGTCCAGAGCCATTCAGTGTCTTTGACACTTCATTCTTTTTCTTCTCTTTCATTTATTTTTTATTTTAATATTAAATATAATCTTTTATATAGTATTATAAGCCAATAAATGAGTGATATATTGATCAAATTAATGCTATTTACATGCATTTATCTAGGGATTTTAAGATCAAAATGATGAATAAAGGTGATGAAATGGAGATTCTTCACCACACGATAAAAAATGAAGTAAACATACTTTGCTCTGGACTATATTCCTTAAGGGTCACGTCTCACTCGGTCCGGAAGGTACTTAAAAATGTGATAGTGGGAGTCACTAAATAATGGCCTTACAAACCAGACTTACTATCGATGAGGCGACTACTTGAATCCTCTCGTTGTTTCAATAATTAACCCATACAGATTATTAATCATTTAAGAGAAAGAGTTAAATTTATTATACCCTACAAAGAATGTATAATGGCAAGCAAGTAGGGGTCGAACACATGATGAAATGGAGTAGAGCATGCAAGGATGCAAAATCAAAGCATAATTTATCATTCACATACTTACCCAAAATTAATTTTTGTGGGTTTTTTTAAAAATTTTTTCTTATACTTTTGTATTTTGATTTTTAATTCTTTATTTTTATATTTTATATTGATATATTTTTTATATTTATATTTTTTCTTTTGAAATAGATAATATAATTGTATAAGCATATATATATATATACACAACGTAACATATGGTAGATATAAATAATAAAAAAAGTTAAAATAAATCAAATAAAATCTTTTTGGGTTTTCAAAAAATTCTGTTTTTATGATTTTTTAGTAATTTTTGCTATTTTTAAAGTAAAAAATACGCTAAATCAGGGTTTTTTAAATAGCCCCAATTAAAATAAAGATAGAAAATAGAAAATAAAATCAAAATTTCTCCAAATTAATTTTAATATATAAATAATAAGATAGACAAAAATATAAAATAGAAAACACAATTTTTGGAATTTTTGAAATTTTATATAATTTTAAAGTGTTTTACACGTTTTTCAAATTTTCAGAGTTTTATTTTTCTAATTTTTTGTGATTTTTAAATAGATAATATGGCTATATAAGAATAAACACACACACAGTAAGCTAGGATAGATATAAATAATAACAATAGTCACAATAAATCAAATAAAATATTTTTGGGTTTCTAAAGAAATTTTTACTGTTTTTGTGATTTTTTAATATTTTTTTATTTTTTTGAAAGTAAAAAATACATGAAATCAAGGTTTAATTAAACAACCTATATTAAAATGGAGATAAAAAGTAATAGACAGAATCCAAATTTCTCCAAATTAATTTTAATATATAAATAATAAGATAGAAAAAATATAAAATATAAAACACAATTTTTGGAATTTTTAGGAATTTTATATATTTGATAAGGTTTTTATGGTTTTTCAATTTTGAGGAGTTTTATTTTATAAAATTTCGTGATTTTTGGGTAGGAGTTATAAAATAACTAAATAAATATAAAATATTTTTTTTTGATTTTTTTAAAAAAATTATATTTTTTATGTGTTTTCGACACTAGACATGGAATAGAAGATCTATTTCAAACTTTAATAAATAAAAAGTCCTAAAATTGCAAAATAAAATAATGGCGTGAAAGTGTGTGCAATCCGGAGTAAATTTTTAAGATTTTTTCAAGCAAAATAGCTATTTAAAATAAATACAAAAATCAAAGAGAAACTAGGTTAATGGTAGGGGCATATATAGAAATAAAATAAAGTCCTAGGGATTTCTTGCAATTGCACAAAAAATATACAACGGAATTAAAATTTATTTTTTGGGTATAGTAGAAATACATAAAAGCTCAGGGATATTCCTGTAAAATGTCCCTCACGTGGGACATCACGTGAGGTGACCTGGCCTAGACTTAAATGCCAATTCCAAATGTTGGGGGTCTTAAATGCAATTATTATAATTTTTTTCAATGGCCAAGAAAAGCTTAAATACTGATTACTAAATTACAAAAATGCACAAGTCAAGAATGTAAAATACCCACACTGTGGTGGAAGGCGATGCCATATCTCACTTCACTTATGCCACACGTCACATCCGAGACGCTTGATGATGCTTCGCCTTCAATGGTTCTTATTAAATCCCAGGTCTTGATCTAGTGGCTGAGACGAAGCGAATCTGACAGTTGTTGTAGGCCACCAAGAACAATTCTTGATCAAACGACAATAGAGAAAGGAGGAAGACCGGTTGAAGAACACAACCTGGGCGACTTTGGATCTTTAAAATCTCGATGCTCTAAGCTTTGTCCTCCCTTCTGATGACACCAACAACTTCCCAAGGTCACTTCTCATTGATATGATGCCTCAAAATGCAGCAAGGGACTCCAGACAGATCTGGCGAGGTCGGAGAAGAACTAGGGTTCCAAGTACAAGTTCTTGGGTCAAAATCGCCTCAAACCTGGCATTTAGCACCTCGGACCTACAGGGTTATCTAAAAAACAAAGAGACAGAGGGCCTGGGGGCTTCAAACTAGTGGACTGGGTGAAGATGCGTTATGATGAGGAGGTCTCAATCGTTCAACAGAGTAAGACCTCGATCTCCTGATCTGGAGAGGATCGGGGTGGCTGAAATGGGTTGGGGGCATGCAACAGCGACAGGGGAAGTTGTGAAGTAGTCATGAGGGTCGGAAGTTGAAAGAGCGATCGTAAATAGGTGGCAGAGTTGAAGCTCCGTCACGTGTGATTTGATTGGGAAATGCAAAATACAAGTAGAAATCAAAAGAAATAACAAGTACCTCTACGCTAATGCTATTGCTACGAGTATAGAGAGAGAAGAAAATAGAGCTCATTATTCCTGGAGCTGTCGGGCACAGAACTCAAGGCGGAGGTGGCGGAGAAGCTCGTATCAACTCGATTTGACACCATCACAAACCTCTGAAGGGCTCAGTCGATTCCTGTTGTAACCAGGAGGACCCTCGAATGTTCAGGTTTAGGGTTTAAAGGTGGAAGAGTCATTAAACTTGGGAAGGAGATGGAGGTAATCTTATGTATAGGATGGACGTAGGGCTCCTAAGATTGAGGTGTTGGCATCTGTTTTACAATTCGTAGATTGAGGTATTGATGAATCCCAATTCATCACTCTTCATTCCTTTATTTTAGCTAGAAACCTTAGCCAAATACCATGTAAATATGTGTAAATATCATAAATTGTCAAAATGCATGCATCTTGTAATTATGCATAATTAGCATGTTTTTGTATAAGAATAAAGGAATAAAGAAACACAAGAAAAAGAGGGAAATATTTACAATAAATATTGAGTGACTTAATCCCAAGGGAAGGGCCCAGCATGGGCCTGACCGCAAATGAACCCAAGTAGAGAGAGATAAGGTCAATCATGTGTGTACATAACCCCGTGTATATAAATAAATTTATTTTCTTCAAAATAAAAATAAAAAGTGTTTCTCATATTTTGTACATATTTGTAAAAATAAAACTAAAATAAAAACGATAAAAATAAAAGAAAAATAAAATAAATAAAATTCTCTCTCATTAGTGTACATAGACCATGTATATAAAATAAAATGCCTATTTATTTTCTCCTTGTAAATAATTAATAAATCCAATAAAAATATTTTTTTATATACTCCACATTTTATGGTGTAAATAAATAAAATAAAAATCAGAAAATTAAAATAAAAAGAAAAACATGAATAAAATTCATTGTCCACCTTGTATATATATCATGTACATACGCATATAAACCTATTTATTTAACTCATAATTAAATCATAAAAATTAAATTAAAATGCCTCATTATTCCAAATTTTGTGTTGTAAATAAATAAAATATAAAATTGGAATAATTATACAAAAATAAACAATTAAAAATAAAAAATACATATGTATATATACCTATATATAATAATAAGATAATGTAAATACATTATTTATTTTTCCAAAAAATAAATAAAAATCACTAAAAAATAGTTTGAAAAATAATAAACATTTTTCATGTTTAAACTTTTTCAAAATAATGTCATTTCCTAATTTTAATTGAATTTCCAAATAATAAAAGCACGGAATTATTCCATTGGTCCACGGGGGATTGTTGACCCCCGGTCAACTCTCCCCCCAGGACCACCCAGGACGGATCATTCGCCCCGACCCGACTTCGCCAATTTTTCGTGAGTTGATCTGATCACCATCTCCTAAAAATCCGGGTCCTGATTACTTTTGATCCATCCGAGACTCACACACGATCATCGTCCTAGGGATCCGTGCTCCCAGAACCTCCCCCGATTCCAATCTTATCGGACCCTTCCTAGTATATAGTCTCACCTCCGGCCGCAATTTCAATCCACCTTTGGCCATCGCCTTCGTCTCCTGGGACCTCCACTTTCCTTCCTAGAGTGACAGCTATCGAGGGGAGGTGTTGCAGTGAGGATTCGAGGTCTGAAGCTTAGGTCCGACGAGCCTCATCGTCGTGCGTTGCTGCAAGGTGTGCCAGAGCCTCTGGAGGTGACGCTCCATCGAGGCAACGATCCCCAGAGACCCAACGTCTCATCCACAGTCGACCACGCTCATCAGGTAACTTCGATACCCCTTAGGTTAGGATAAACTTCAATTTCGCCCATTTGCGCCGCCGGGCTTCGCCGGTCGATTCACGACGTTCCAGTCACCCATTCGATCATCCGACCCCCGATTCACCTTCACGAGACTCCTCTCCATCTGCTACACATCTCCGATCATCCTGTCTTGCCTTGGAGCAGGACCTCAGGTCTCCCCCGCCGTCGCTTCGCCGGAGACCACGCTCCGCCCCCCTTCCGATCACCCATTCCACCTATAACCGGGTCGAGGCACTTTGCCCTCAACCCAGGATTTGTTTGGTGCCGTTTTATAGGTCAAAGAACCCCAGCTGGGGGTCCAACTGGTTCGGGCACCGAAGCTCCGAGCTTCCTCGTCGTCGGAGCGTCTCCGATGCTCTCAGCCCCATCTGAGCACACCACCAGCCGCGGAAGAGTCCGAGCATCCTCCTACACATATCAATAGCCCAAGAGGAGGTCTAGCGCGCACGGATTGAGCCGGTGAACTTCGCCTGAGTCGAGTTCTTCCAGGACCTCCAGCTACCGTCCGATCAGCCATTCGCTCCAGTCTTGATCTGGACCGTTCATCCTCGAGAGACATCCACCGTCCGATCCATCAGGGCTTTGATCGATCAAGTCGAAGGGGTAGCCACCTTTTCAGGCGTTGGATCTTCACGTGGCACTTCGTCGACCATCGATCCTTAATAAAGGGGTAATTGCACTTAGGCCCCTGTCATTTTCTTATTTGTCGTGTAGCCCTGTAAATATTAGTTGACGTTGTTTTTATTTCAAGAACAATTGCAGTTAGGACATTAGGTTTATTTTATTTGCAATTTAGTCCTCATTTATGTGAGCCACGTGCATCGACATGTGAGGTTTTGGGATATTTGCATGCTTCGTCCTTTACATTCTGCGTGTTAATGTTTGCATCTTTTTAAATAAGATTTGCACTTATGCCCCTCTGTGTCTGAACCACTTGTTACGCGCGTGCTATTTTGGGCTTTTTGCATTCCAGACCTTGATCTTTTTATAGTTCTTATTATTTGGTCCTGGAATTATGTTTCTTTGCACTTTGGTCCTTGATGATGTGTGCCTTGTTTTTATTGAATAAAATATCAAATCAAATCCAAATTAGGTGAAATTTGGACACGTGGCTCCTGCCATATGTAAAAATTTAACTAAATTTTTGGGACATTTTCGAGGCTTTTTGTTATTTTTAAAAAATCAAAAACACGTATTTTTCTTACTGTTTGAAGAAGAAAATCAATTAAAAATATAAAAACTTTTCTAAAAATTCTAAAAAAATTAGGGATAGTTGGTTTTGTTGATTTTTAGCTTCTGTTCAATATTTGTGCTATTTGGATTTATAAAAACCATAAAAATTGAAAAACCCAAAAAATATTATAAAAATTATTAAAAATTCTATAAAATTAAAAAGAATGCAAACTCTTTTTCTGTAGTTTAGTTTTTGCATATATTTTTCATAAAAATTGTCTCCAGACTTTTATAGACCAATTACATATTTTTAATTGGTCTTTCAAGTCTGGCTGCACAGTGACCCATATTTTTCCTCTTTCTTGATTTTTAGAAAATCAAACAAAAATTGAAAAATTCTGCAAAATTTACCAAAAACACATAAAAACATAAAAAAAACAAAAAAATATTTGAACTTTTGGAGTATTTTTGAGTGCTTAAATAAATTGTTGTTGTTTCTTGTTTTCCTATTCTTACAAAAATTAAAAACACAAAAAATTTAAAAACATTTAAAATCCACCAAAAAAATATTTTACTCTTTTTTATCTATTTCTTACTACTTCATAGGCCGCAAGGCCATCCCGTGCTCCTTGAGTCCGACCCTGGTCGCTATACCAGGTTAATAAAATTAGTAAGGACCGCTACTTGATTTTCATTGTTTTATCTCCTTATTTGGTGGTTCCTATCTTTTTCTGGATTGACTGATTCCTCTCGGTCTGGGTCGCTGATAACCGCCCGAACGACAGAGGTAAAGGTAAAGAAATGGTCATCGCGACCTCAATCACTCGGGCTAAGTATATCAAGAAAAATCAACCACTCAGAACATGTAAAACTAATCGAGCACAAAAGAGAGCGGTCCTGCTATGAGATTAACCTGGTATAGCACCCAGGGTCGAACACAAGGAGCACAGATTGGCCTTGCGTCCTACGATGTAGTCAGAAATCCGAGAGAGTATTTTTTAGTGTTTTTAAGGGTTTTTATATTTTTTAGGATTTTTGGAATATAAGGAAAACAGGAAAAGCACCCAAACCACTAACTTGAACAATTTATTTAATGCATTAAAAAGCAAGCAAAAAATTCAGACAAAAATATTTTTATGTGTTTTATATTTTTTTATGTTTTTGGTGAATTTTCGAGATTTTTCTGATGTTTATTTTATTTCCTAAAAATCAAACAGTGCGAAAAGCAAGGGGTACTGTCCAGCCAGGCCCGAAACCCAAAGATAAAATATCTAAGGATCTCAAAGGGACCTGGAGGTAATTTTCCTATATACTAGAGAAAACAAGGAAAATTTGAGCACCAAAATTATTGTTTTTGAGTTTTCAAATTATTTATTATGATTTTTAGGAGTTTTGAGGTGTTTTTAAGTTTTTAGGGTTTTTACTCAATGAAAAATAGCCAAAATTGGCTAGAACATCAAAGAACACTAAATAAACAGTAACTAATTTTTATGGAATTTTTAAAAGGGTTTTGATATTGTTTTGGGGTTTATGACTCTAAACAGTAGAAAAAATAAGGGTTTTTGAATTTTTAAAAATAGCAAATGAAATCAAAAATGTCCTCAAAAATTCATAAAAATTCTACACCATGGCAGGAGCCATGTGTCAAATTTTCATCGAATTTGGAGGTGATTTGATATTTTATTCAAAAATAAAGGAGGGGCACTGTGCACAGGGACCAAAGTGCAAATACCCAAAGTTCTGGGGGGTCTGGTGCAAAATACCCAGCAAAACACGTGCCAAGCACGTGCCTGGGGCACTCAGGGACCCAAATGTAAAAGAAAATAAGTTCCGAGGGCTTATTGGTAACAAGTACCAAAAGTCCAGGGGCTTATCTGCAAATAACCCAAAAAATATCGCACATGGGGAATTAAATCACGCACAGGGGCATAAATGCAAATAAAGAAAACTTTTTATCCAATCCATAACATCCAGAACTACAGGGTTTATATTGCAAATAACCCAATAAAGTTCACGTGACGAAGCACGTGGTCCACGTAGACAAGGGTATAAGTGCAAATAAAGTAAGTACGAGGTCCTTAATGCAAATATCCCAGAAAATAAACAACTTAATTTAAAAATTACAGGACTAAAATGAAATAAAACAAACAGAGGGGCCTAAGATGAATTTACCCCTTTTATTATTATCGACGGCTCGATAGGTGCCACGTGGAGGATCCGACGGCTCTGGATGGGTGGCGCTCTTCTTCTTCAGCTCTTAGGCCAGATCGACGGTGCAGAGGTGGCCACGTGGGTGATCGGTCGGCTCAGGCGCTGGGGGACTCTCTCCTCTGTGCTGACGGTTCGGATCAGCTCCTCGAGATAATCAACGGCTGCTGCTCCTCAGTGGATGGACGATCAGGATCGAGACTGGAGCGGCGGGGCTGATCGGACGGTGAAGGAGGATGCAGGAAGAACACTCCGCCGGCGAGCTTCGCCGGCCTCGTGCGCCTGCAGTAGTTCTCCTCAGCTGCTGCTAAGTATCGGAACAGATCCGCGGTGACGTCCCGCAGCTGGTGAAGGCCTCAGATGACCCGGCTGAGCCCTGGGGGGACTCCGGCGAGGTCGGCGGCGACGTGCTTTTGGCCTGGATGTAAGGGGGGCTCAGATGCCCTCCTTTTGACCTGCAAAAGGCACCAGAAGCTTCGCGGGTCGAGGGCAAAGTGCCTCGACCCGAAGAAGCGAAGTGAACGTGGACTGTGGGTCGGGGCGGATGAGCTCCGGCGAGCGGAGGATGGTGGAGCTCGACTCCCAGCTCCGGGGCGAGCTGGGTTGAATGAAAGAGCGAAGAACGTGCGTCGGAGGATGGCGAAGGTGTGTGTGAGTTCCAATGATCGATAAAGTGCGCGATATGGCCGGAATCAGGGGAACTCGTCGGAGATGCGATTTGGGCGAAATGAAAAATTAAGCTAAAGGAAAGGGCTAATCGGCTACCTGGATGATGCGGGAGACTGTGCTGGAGCTTGGCTAGCTCCTGGTCGTAGCCTCGAAGGGCGTCAAGGCATGAGGCTCGAGCTCCTGCAAGCGGCGGAGCACGGCGGCGCGAAGCTGCCGGATCGATGGTCGGGGCACCCTCTCCTCACTGCAACAGGGGCAAACACGAGCTGTCACCTCGGTGATTGCTCTGGAGGTCACGGGAATGAAAGTGGCGAGCCAAAGATGAGGCGCGGAGGCGGCGGAGGTCGGGATATATATGGGGACAGGGCCGATTAGGGTTGAGTGGAGGCAGCTATGGAAGGCGTGGATCCCACGGCGAAGGATCCGGCGAGGATGTCGGATGAACGGCGAAGAATCCGGGCGCGGGGTTCGCGGGGGCGACAGGCTGGAGATGCGTGGAGAAATCGACGAAGTCGGGTCGGGCGCGAGTCGACGCAAAAGGAAAGAGTCCGCGGGGGAGTTGACCGGGGTCAACAATCCCCCGTGGACCAATCAGGAGCTGCCACGTTTTTAATTTTTTTGTTTATTTAATTTAAGGTAGAAAAAGGCCGAATTAAGAAAAACTCAAAACATGAAATATTTTTCTTTTATTTTTTTCTATTTTTTGGTGATTTTTAATTAATTTTTGGAAATAAAAATAGGGTAGCTATATATATAGGTATATGTACACTATATAGATTTTAATTTTTGATTTTTTTATTTGTTATTTTTATGTATTTTTATGCCCATTTTATATTTTATTTATTTACATCATAAAATAAAGAACAAAATGGTATTTTTATTTTATTTTAATTATTTATACACAAGGGTGAAATAAATAGTTGTATACATTTATATACATGGTATCTATACAATGTATTTTTGTATTTTTAATTTTGTAATTTTTATTTTGTTTTTAATAGTTTCTAAATATATACAAAATGTATACAAGCATATTTTTGGTTGAGGAAAATATAATTTTATTTATTTACAAAAGTATGTACACATGAGCTCCTATCTCCCTCTACTTTGGCTTTTATGCGGTCAGGCACATGTTGAGCCCTCCCTTGGGTTAGGTTGCTCAATATTTATTCTAAATATTTCCCTCTTTTTCTTTTTACTCTTTATTCTTTTATTTTTGCACAAAAACATGCTAATTACAGGTTTTTTACACAATGCATGCTTTTGGTAATTATTTGTATTTACACATATCTACATGTATTTGCAAAGATTTTTGTAGCTTAAAATAGAAGAATAAAGAGTGATGAATGGGTATTCATCACCCCCCTATGCTTAACTTTGCTAGTCCCTTAGCAAACACTTATTTGAAAAAAAATGAAAAAGAAAGAAAAAGAAAAAGAAATAGAGGATGTACATGGATCAAGGTTGAATTATTAAACTTTCCTTTATTAACTTGAAATATGGAGCTCGATCAGATCTTTGGATTATTAATGTGTCGGAACCTTATTTGGACTTAAGCTTAAAACTCAACAGTCTCCAAGTTCCACCAATCTATGGGCAAGACTCCTTAATAAACCAGATCAGAACAAGTCTACATACACAAACTCTAATGACCATGAATCTTTCCATGCGGTGTAAGTGATATGTGGCTCCCCACCTCAGAAGTAATAAAGAAACAACCTCCCTCAACCTGGTAACTCTAATGCCTCAGTCTAGCAACTCTTTCCTCGAGAAGCGGGGTATTCCCTTCTAAGTTCAAGTGCAACCAGCTCAAGAAGAGGGGGTAGAAGTATAGAGTTTTGGAAGCTTAGCCAGTGTAGCTAAGTCTCCCGCTGCAAGCTTCATGAGATGTACCATTGATACCATAAGCTTTTGCTTTATTTGATTATGTACACTCCGGTGGGGTTATTAAATTTTCAATCCGACCCACCACTTTTTTGGAGTTCTTTTTGCTTTTTTTTTGCATTTTTTTTCAAGTGCTTCTGTACAACATATCTACATGGTGCAGCATAGATAAGAAATTTTCCTCTTGAGCCAGTAGACTATCCCTCTTTTGAAGCTTTATTGCAACCCACAGCTTCTGTCTTTAGCCTTCATCACCACTAGACCAAATTGAGGTGCACTTCCTTCACTATAAGAAGAAGAGAGGTTCCGCCTAGAAGTACTACCCTCATATGCTACCCCAAGCCAAAGGAAACTGCCTCCTCACCACCTCATCCGTGGAGAGCCATGTGTAAGTGCAGGTGCAAGTCAAGCCATTGTCTCTAAGAGTCATGCGTGTGTTGTTAAGTGCTCTACTTAGGCTCATCAAGATGACATATGCTCATAGCCTAGTGGACTCAAAGAATTAAGTCCTTATGGACCTGAAAAGCCTTAACCCTAAGTCCTATAAGGTTCCTCTTAAAGTTTAGTGGATTAAGATCTTTTTCAAGCTCCATTTCTCAATTTAATTCCAGGCTTAGTTTGAATGTCAACTCTTATCCAGGAAAAACTATATACATATATGTACACAAGATGCTATTTACAAATGTTTTACAATTATGCAAAATTTTTGAAAAATGTTTTGAAATCATGAATAAATGATGCATGAGGTGCAAGTTTTGCAAAGAGATATTTACAAACATTTACACAAGATTTTTGCAAACTTTTTGATTTTCAAAACATTTTGGAAAAATTTTGTACTATATACATAATTTTGATACAAAATATTTACACAAGCTTTACACAAAAGATTTTTGAAATCATTTTTACAAAAATACTTTGTACACTAGCTATGTATGTGCAAGATAAAAGAGGTTTATGTACATGAAAAATTTTTAAATTTTTAAATTTTTGTGATTTTTAGCCATTTTATTTATTAACACACTCACACAAAGTACGAGTTATGGCTAAAGTATATATGAAATATATACACACCCCCCCTATACTTAGCTCGAACGATGTCCTCAGAGTGATCAAAAGCGATGAAGAAGACATAACTCGTGCTTAGTAAAAGGGAAGTGAAAAGGAATGGCTAAGTACAGGAATGAATAAATGAATAAAATGAGAGGAACTCGGTGGTCTCCCCCTATACTTAGGATTAACTAATCCTAAGTATAGCAAGCTGTACATGAAGGGAAAGCCGAGTGAAGCAGATACAGAATCTGCCCCCCCTATACTTAGGGTAAAATATCCCTAAGTATAGGCAGCAAAAACAGGAGCAGAAAGAATGAAAAGAATACTCGCAGGTCCGACATTCCCCCCTATACTTAGGGTGAAGTACACCCTAAGTATAGCATAATCACAGGATGAGAAAAGGGATGTGGGACTAAAGAATAGAATGATATGGACAACTGGATCTATACAGACGGAAGAACAGTGAGAATCAGGCGTGAGATGCAAAAGATGTGAGTCAAGAGACCACATCTCACGCAAAATGAATAGCAGCAATAATAACGTCCCGCGGCTCATGATCTAGAAATGGCTTGAGCCGCTGGCCGTTCACTCGAAAGGTACTCTCAGAAGATAACTCAGATATATCAATGCTACCGTTATCGTGTACCTTTCTGACCAAGTAAGGTCCCTTCCATTTGCTCTGTAGCTTCCCTGGAAATAATCGTAGCCTTGCATCAAACAACCATACTTTCTGTCCAATCTCAAAATGCTTGTGGCTGATATGAGAATCATGCCACTCCTTCACTTTCTCTTTATAATGTAGGCTGTTTGAGAAAGCTGTATCTCTAAGCTCTTCCAGGGCGGCTAACTCTGCCCTCCTCTGGTCTCCTACACCATCTGGATCCATAAGGATATCTGTAACTGCCCAAAGTGACTTGTGCCTCAGCTCAACAGGTAGATGGCACGACTTGCCATAAACGAGGCGAAAGGGAGATGTGCCCAATGGAGTCTTGAAAGACGTCCGATATGCCCACAAAACCGAGTCTAAAAGCTGTGACCAATTCTTTCGGTCAGGGCGGACGACTTTCTGTAAAATATTCTTGATCTCCCTATTCGACACCTCAGCTAGACCATTCGTCTGTGGATGGTAAGGTGTGGCAACACGATGGTCTATACTGAACTCGTTAGCAAGGGCCTTCACCTGGTCGTTGACAAAATGAGACCCCCCATCAGAAATCAAAACTCGTGGAACCCCGAACCGCGTGATGATGTGCTTTCTCAAGAATCTGCAAACTGTCCTCGCATCAGCGGCTCGGGCGGGGATAGCCTCAACCCAACGACTCACATAATCAACGGCCAACAGAATGTACTCAAATCCCTGACTCTTAGGGAATGGACCCATGAAATCGATGCCCCATGCGTCAAAAACCTCACAGAAGTGAATGGGCTGCATCGGCATCATATCACGCTGTCCACAAGTGCCCATCCTCTGACAGTCAGTACACCTCTTCACGAACTCATCAGAGTCCTTGAAGAGGGTAGGCCACCACAAGCCGGATTGGAGCACTTTCTGTGCCGTTCTTCTCCCAGAATGATGTCCTCCTGCCTCAAGCTTGTGGCAGTAAGTGAGGACACTATGATGCTCCTCCTGAGGAATACACCGACGCCAGATGCTATCCCCTCCTTCGTGGTAAAGGATGGGATCCTCCCAGTGGTAAGACTTGGCCTTCGCAAGGAAGGTCTCACGCCTCTGCCTGGGCCAATCTTGTGGGACTTTCCCAGCAACGAGAAAGTTCACAATATCGGCATACCACGGGAGTGAGGTGATAGCAAGGATCGCCTCATCTGGGAAGGTATCTCGAATAGGATCAATCTGCTCAGAATCCTCAGGCTGCTCTAGTCGGGAAAGATGATCCGCCACCACATTCTTGACTCCAGGCTTATCCTTGATCTCAATGTCGAACTCCTGGAGTAGAAGGATCCATCTAGTAAGTCTGGCCTTGGCATCCTTCTTTGACATGAGGTACCTGATGGCGGTGTGGTCAGTATACAAAGTCACTCTAGATCCAATGATATACGATCTGAACTTATCTAGGGCGAACACTACTGCTAGCATCTCCTTTTCTGTGACCGTATAATTCCGCTGGGCGGAATCCAATGTGCGGCTAGCATAGTGTATGGCAAACGGAACTCCGTCCCTCCTCTGTCCTAGCACGGCCCCTACGGCAAAATCAGAGGCGTCCGTCATGATCTCGAATGGGAGAGACCAATCGGGTGGCTGAAGGACAGGAGCCTCAATAACACACTGCTGGAGAGTCTCGAAGGACGAAAGACACTTGTCATCGACAAGGAACTCGGTGTCTTTCGTCAAGAGGTCAGTCAACGGTCGGGCAATCTTGCTGAAATCATGAATGAATCTCCTATAAAAACCAACATGCCCCAGAAATGACCGTAGCTGCTTCAAATTGGACGGCGGTGCGAGTTTTCTAATGACGTCCACCTTGGCCGGATCAACCTCCATGCCCCTGTTGGAGATGATGTGGCCAAGCACCGTCCCTTGAGTCACCATGAAGTGACTCTTCTCCCAAGACAGAACCAAGCGGGTATCAATACATCGCTGGAGCACTCGGTCTAGGCAGTCAAGACAGGAATCGAATCCGTCGCCGTAAACCGAGAAGTCGTCCATGAAGACCTCCAAACACTCCCCTACCATGTCCGAAAAGATCGACAGCATGCATCTCTGAAAAGTCGCAGGGGCGTTGCATAGCCCAAATGGCATGCGTCGGAAGGCGTATGTACCGAAGGGACAGGTAAAGGTGGTCTTCTCCTGATCCTCAGGAGCGATGGCCACCTGGTTGTAGCCCGAGTACCCATCCAGGAAACAATAATGGCTCTTCCCTGCCAGTCTCTCAATGATCTGGTCAATAAAAGGCAGGGGAAATGGTCCTTCTTGGTGGCCTGGTTGAGTCTCCTGTAGTCAACACAGACCCTCCAAGAAGTGGGTACTCGTGTAGCGATCTCCTCTCCCGACTCACTGATCACAGTCGTGATGCCCGTCTTCTTGGGCACCACATGCAAGGGGCTGACCCACTTGGAGTCAGAAATGGGATAAATAAAATCTGCGCTCCACCATTTGGATATTTCCTTCATCACTACCTCTCTCTGGTTGGGGTTCAGTCGCCGCTGGAACTCACGCGACGACTTTGCCCCTTCCTCGAGATAGATATGGTGGGAGCACAACGAGGGACTAATCCCATGGAGATCTGCTACGCTCCATCCAATTGCCTTGCGGTTCTTTTCAAGAACCCCCATCAGACGAGATTCTTGTTCTCCAGTCAGATCGGCAGAGATGATGACTGGGTACATCTCAGACTCTCCCGCAAGGAATCGATACTTCAGCGAAGTAGGGAGCGGCTTTAGCTCTGGACAGCTGGGTGCTGGCAAATCTGGCTTCTGAAGAAGATGTGTGTATGCTGACAATTCTGCCAAATCTGCCTGGGAAAATGACAAAGAACTCTCACAAACTTGATCTGGAGAAGGCGGGTCCTCTGCATTGTCTCTGATCTGCTCTACCTCTACCTCCTCCTCATCTATAGGCTCAGGTGGATCCAGGTCTGGCATCTGATCATCACAATCTGCCCAATCAGATTCTGAATCCGAGGGATCTGTATCAACTGCGGTGGCATCAGTACCACCGTAGAGTAGGGTGGCCTCAGTACCACCATCACTGAAAATCGTGTCGCGATCAAGGTCCGACTCTGCCGAATCAATAGTATCCTGAACCAGGGCTGTGCTCTCCAGACTATCCTCTGCTATCATCTCTGCATCAGCTGTATCTGAATATGAGAGGATGGTCTGTGCTGCAGGATCTGCCCAAGCTGCCTCATCATCTGTGATCACAAAATCACAGTCCTGGTGTATGTCTGGCTCTGTATCTGTCAGCTGTTCTGAATCTGTGCTGCCCTCTGAGCGGGATCTATCTCTGGCTCTGTGGTCCTTAACCGTCTCTATTTGTATACTCTCGCCCTGGACGCGAAAGAATACCTTCCCACTGTCATGGTCAGTCACTGCCTTGGCTGTGGCCAAGAACGGGCGACCGATGATGATGGGGGAATCGGTCAACGAGTCAGGGGTCTCCATGTCCAGCACTACGAAGTCCACGGGGAATTGCAAACCCTGAATCGTGACGACAACGTCTCGCAACAACCCCTTTGGCCTCTTGACAGACCGATCATCAAACTGAAGGTATGTCCTGCTCTGTCTAAGAGTGCCCAACTCTAAGTGGTTGAGAAGGGCTGCCGGAAGAAGGTTGATCGACGATCCGCTATCTAGTAGAGTACGGTCGAACCTCTGCTCACTAATCTGTCATCTGACATATGGGGCTCCTAAATCTGGCCTCTTGGTAGGCAGATGGTTCTGGATCGCGTAACACGTGGCTTTTGTCAACACATGAATCTCTGCGGTTTTGTTCCTCTTCTTCCTCCTGACTGTGGTTCTGTCTATCAAGGATCGTTGAAGAAGAGGGATGTGTTGCAAAGCCTCAAGGAGGGTCAGCTGGATGTGAAATCGGTCTATCATGCTCTGGCTGAACTCCTCCTGCTCTCTCTTTTTTGGATCTTTTTCTCTTTTCTTCCCCTTCCCCAACTCAAGGGCTCTAGGAAAGGGGATCACAGGGTCCTTCTTAGATGAAGGACTAGGAATAGGCCTAGACGGTTCGATGACCGGATCCTCACATACATCATTCACCATAGTGGGATCAGAAGAAACTAAACCTTTTCCTTTATTCAAAATAGAGTCCTGAGATACATTCATACGAGGAAAGACAACATCTCTATCAGAATGAATATTGGTGGCCTCAGTACCACCTCTAGTTGGCTCTACAACTAGACGTCTTGCGGCCTCAGTACCGCCGGTGGAATCAGCATCTCTGGTGGCATCAGTACCACCGTCATCATCAAGTGCGGCTTCAGTACCGCTCTCCTCTTCCTCATCTGGCGCTCTAGATGGATCCTCGCGTTGTTGCTCAGATGAGGCGCCGCCTGCTGGTCTTCTACCGCTCCTAAGTGTGACAAAATCAGCATCAAATAGATCCGACGATATATCATCAAATGAGTTACTAGGAGTGGTAGGCTCAGTGTGAACTACCTGCTCAGACTTCCTCTTCAAGTTATTCGGATTAGGCTCGATCTGTGCAGGGATGGCGGCCTTCCCTCTCATCAGGTCCCGCATCTCCTGGCGGAACTCGTCCATCTCCCGTCTAAATGTAGCCTGCTGCTCTGTGAAGATGCGGGCTAGATCATCCAAGGCGGGGCTCTCATGGGAGCCCGACGGGTTGCCTCTCTGGTAATGAGGCTGCTGGACCTGATGCTGCTGCGGCTGAGAGGGGTAAGAGGAAGGATGCTGCTGCTGGTGAGCCTGCTGCTCACGTCTCCAATTCTGTCCCTGCTGCTGGTAGGGACGAGGTATGAAGGATGATGGCTGGTGTGGCTGGTAGGCTGGGGGCTGCTGGTGATCTCTCTGCTGGGAGTACTGCCCTCCCTGACCGGCTGGCTGCTGTTGGGACTGGTTACCCCCATTCCCCCACCTGAATCCGGGATGGTCTCTTCGGATTCCAGGTTGAGGACGGTCATACCAAATCCCGTTGACATCCATCAACGGTTCCGCATCGTAAGGGGCTGGTGGGAGTACATCCAGAGGCTGATCCGGCTGATATACCACCATCTGTAAGTCTGGAGATGGTGGTGACTGGTGAGAGGGCTGCTGCTGCTGGTACGGCTCCGCCTGTACAAGGTGAACTTGTCTAGGCTGCTGCAAGGAGCTGGAGCGCTGGGACGAGCTGCGGCTACCGCCGGAATCGCCTCGCGACAGAAGACGGGGCTGAGAAGCCGTCTGTGCCTCCTGAAGACACAAGAGATGGGTCTTCACGTCGCTCAGAGTTTGTGCCATCTGCTCCATCTGAGTTATGCCCTGGCACTGCTTCTTCTCTATTATTTCCATGCGGTCCAACTTCTCACTGATAATCCCCATGTCCGCAGCGGCCGACTCTGCCTGTGCGGCTGCAACTGTGGACGAACTAGTTGGACCTGCATCAACCCGTGCTATCCGCTGGTACTGCACGGGTCCTGGCGGCTGCTGAGATCTCTGTGTGTACAACCGAGTCTGAGACATCTCCTCGTAAATGGCCCAGACTTGGTTGTGGTCCTTGGCAAAGTAGGACCCGCCGCAAGAAGCATTCACCAGACCCTGAAGCTCTGGCGTCATCCCACTAAAGAAGCTCTGAACTAGGTTCGGCTTGGAAATGTCGTGGTGTGGGCATCTATCCAGAAGCTCTCTGAACCTCTCCCATGCCTCGTGAAACTGCTCGTTAGGGAGCATGGAGAAGTTGTTGATCAGGGCCCTCGCTGCATTCGTCCGCCCGAGTGGATAGTACTTGTTTAAGTACTCGGTGCGGAGCTGCTCCCAGGTGTAAACAAACTTCCCTAAATGCTTCAGCCAGGCGGCTGCTCTATCTGCCAGTGAAAAAGGGAAGGCCATCATCCGAATTGTATCCTGGTCCACATGACGGTCGTGGACAGTGCTACAGATCATCAAAAACTCCTGGAGATGGAGGTGGGGCTCCTCAGTGGCAAGTCCGTGAAAATGAGGAAGCATCTGCAGGGTATTCAGAGGGAACTTGAAATCCCCCACGATAGCAGGTACCACCACCCAATGGTGCATCAGTGTAGATCCGGGGTTGTGTAACTCCCGCATCGTTCTCGGTGATCCTGCTCCGGCGGCGGCTGCCGCTGCGGCAGCCGCTGCTGCGGCTGCTGCGGCTGCTGCCTCTGCATCAGCATCAGGAATGTCCTCAGGCTCGCTCTGATCTCTCTCTTCTCTGAGTCGCTCCAATTCCCTTCTCATCTCAATCATGAAAGCTCCCTGATCGCGTAGCTGCTGCTGTACTGTCTCTAATGATGCGATCAGGGTGGAGTTGATCGCTCCCTGGTCTAATACAAAATGTTCGGGTTGGCGATCATCTGAACTGCCGGCTCCGGCCATAGTGACGTCTGCAAAATCAGATGAGCCCAACTCAGGT
The DNA here is from genome assembly GCA_037367405.1 of Ottelia alismoides. Lineage (NCBI taxonomy): Eukaryota > Viridiplantae > Streptophyta > Magnoliopsida > Alismatales > Hydrocharitaceae > Ottelia > Ottelia alismoides. Next base: position 638,801 of record JAZKJV010008380.1, on the reverse strand, counting down.
TCTGTCAAATTAATTCGTCTTTCCTCGGGCTCATGTCTCTCAGTAGCAAAAGAAAGGGGATCGAGGGGGAACAGGGTGGAATCGAACTCGGGCCTGGAGAGCTGGTCTCGACTCTCACGGGCCAACCTAGATGGTGAAGTAGACGCGCCTGAAAGCGGTGCAGCCAGAGGCTGCCTAAGAGATCGTCTACCCATCATCTTGATCTGGCGAGTTGGGTGGATGGGATCTGGAGAAAATATGATCGCAAAGCAAACCCCCGGTTCACCAACGCAACACAATCTGAAGACCGTGAAAGCTCGGTCAATTTATCTTGTCAATTTTATTGGGTGAACACACAGAATATCAGGGCGATTACGTGACCTGCTGGGATACCCGATACTCTCTCAACCGACTGTCCCGCACAGAAGAGTCGGTAATCAGTCGAGATGAGCACCGGAGGGCTTTACCTAGTGTTCGGGTCACTCTCTCGCACAATCAAACCAAACAATGAGGGGGTTGCTCTCCCCAAGACAATTTTTTTAGGTGAAGTGTCTTTTAGGGTCAATAGTGTTATCCAGTCCCAATTTTTTTTGTTTTTCTTTTTAATTAATAATTTTTTTTTTCAAAATAAATACAAGCGGCCTAACGAATTTTCCGATTCTCCTGATGATTAAGCCAAAAACAGAGGGAGAAAACGAAAAAGCCGATGCGCGAAGAAATCAATGATGCATGCAGAGAAAGAAATGCGTACCTTGTCTCCAGCACTCTACATGCAAGTGATCCGTGCAGAATTTAAAGACAGAATTAAACTACCTAAATGGTGCAGCGAGGAAAAACCGAGTCCTAGATGAGCAATTCCTAGCGCAGAACCGTCTAACTCAGTCACTTGCCCTTGATCCAAAGAGTCCGGTCTTGGCCCACCCCTCCTCTTCTCGACAGGTCGAGTTCAGGAGTAGCGCTTCCGGGGCAGGCTCGCGACGCGTAGGCTCTCAGGAAAGCGACCAAGTTATTTTTATTATTTATTATTAGTAGGTCCAATTAACGATCTATAGGAACAGATAAGCAATTAAGTGTGGGGACCCTACTAATTACGGCACAAGCAAGAGAAATTCCTAAATCTAGGGGCTCGAGAAAAACCGCGTAAACACCGGAAAAGGCAGCTAGCTATCAAAACTGCAGAAAAAGCCGCGAAAATCCAAATGGGTCCCCCGAGCACACCGGTACTCGGCGAAACAGACCCGCTAAGTTACAAGTGTCCACAAATGTCCAAGTTCTAAATTATTACAAACAATATTGTTCTCTCTCAAAGTAAGAATTCCTTCTTCTTCTCCCTGCTCTTCTTCTTCCCGTGCGGGTTTTCAAAAATAAACTCCAAGTTGTCCACGCAGTACCTCGCACAAAAATCAAAGAGAGAGAGAGTGTCAGAAAACAATAATAATATAGAGAGACAATATGGAGAAATGACTACAAAGCCGTGCTCCCCGGCAACGGCGCCATTCTGATAACCGCCCGAACGACAGAGGTAAAGGTAAAGAAATGGTCGTCGCAACCTCAATCACTCAGGCTAAGTATATCAAGAAAAATCAACCACTCAGAACATGTAAAACTAATCGAGCACAAAAGAGAGCGGTCCTGCTATGAGATTGAACTGGTATAGCACCCAGGGTCGAACACAGGGAGCACAGATTGGCCTTGCGGCCTACGATGTAGTCAGAAATCCGAGAGAGTATTTTTTAGTGTTTTTAAGGGTTTTTATATTTTTTAGGATTTTTGGAATATAAGGAAAACAGGAAAAGCACCCAAACCACTAACTTGAACAATTTATTTAATGCATTAAAAAGCAAGCAAAAAATTCAGACAAAAATATTTTTATGTGTTTTATATTTTTTATGTTTTTGGTGAATTTTCTAGATTTTTCTGATGTTTATTTTATTTCCTAAAAATCAAACAGTGCGAAAAGCAAGGGGTACTGTCCAGCCAGGCCCGAAACCCAAAGATAAAATATCTAAGGATCTCAAAGGGACCTAGAGGTAATTTTCCTGTATACTAGAGAAAACAAGGAAAATTTGAGCACCAAAATTATTGTTTTTGAGTTTTCAAATTATTTATTATGATTTTTAGGAGTTTTGAGGTGTTTTTAAGTTTTTAGGGTTTTTACTCAATGAAAAATAGCCAAAATTGGCTAGAACATCAAAGGACACTAAATAAACAGTAACTAATTTTTATGGAATTTTTAAAAGGGTTTTGATATTTTTTTGGGGTTTATGACTCTAAACAGTAGCAAAAATAAGGGTTTTTGAATTTTTAAAAATAGCAAATGAAATCAAAAATGTCCTAAAAAATTCATAAAAATTCTACACCATGGCAGGAGCCATGTGTCAAATTTTCATCGAATTTGGAGGTGATTTGATATTTTATTCAAAAATAAAGGAGGGGCATTGTGCACAGGGACCAAAGTGCAAATACCCAAAGTTCTGGGGGGTCTGGTGCAAAATACCCAGCAAAACACGTGCCAAGCACGTGCCTGGGGCACTCAGGGACCCAAATGTAAAAGAAAATAAGTTCCGAGGGCTTATTGGTAACAAGTACCAAAAGTCCAGGGGCTTATCTGCAAATAACCCAAAAAATATCGCACATGGGGAATTAAATCACGCACAGGGGCATGAATGCAAATAAAGAAAACTTTTTATCCAATCCATAACATCCAGAACTACCGGGTTTAAATTGCAAATAACCCAATAAAGTTCACGTGACGAAGCACGTGGTCCACGTAGACAGGGGTATAAGTGCAAATAAAGTAAGTACGAGGTCCTTAATGCAAATATCCCAGAAAATAAACAACTTAATTTAAAAATTACAGGACTAAAATGAAATAAAACAAACAGAGGGGCCTAAGATGAATTTACCCCTTTTATTATTATCGACGGCTCGATAGGTGCCACGTGGAGGATCCGACGGCTCTGGATGGGTGGCGCTCTTCTTCTTCAGCTCTTGGGCCAGATCGACGGTGCAGAGGTGGCCACGTGGGTGATCGGTCGGCTCAGGCGCTGGGGGCCTCTCTCCTCTGTGCTGACGGTTCGGATCAGCTCCTCGAGATAATCAACGGCTGCTGCTCCTCAGTGGATGGACGATCAGGATCGAGACTGGAGCGGCGGGGCTGATCGGACGGTGAAGGAGGATGCAGGAAGAACACTCCGCCGGCGAGCTTCGCCGGCCTCGTGCGCCTGCAGTAGTTCTCCTCAGCTGCTGCTAAGTATCGGAACAGATCCGCGGTGACGTCCCGCAGCTGGTGAAGGCCTCAGATGACCCGGCCGAGCCCTGGGGGGACTCCGGCGAGGTCGGCGGCGACGTGCTTCTGGCCTGGATGTAAGGGGGGCTCAGATGCCCTCCTTTTGACCTGCAAAAGGCACCAGAAGCTTCGCGGGTCGAGGGCAAAGTGCCTCGACCCGAAGAAGCGAAGTGAACGTGGACTGTGGGTCGGGGCGGATGAGCTCCGGCGAGCGGAGGATGGTGGAGCTCGACTCCCAGCTCCGGGGCGAGCTGGCTTGAATGAAAGAGCGAAGAACGTGCGTCGGAGGATGGCGAAGGTGTGTGTGGGTTCCAATGATCGATAAAGTGCGCGATATGGCCGGAATCAGGGGAACTCGTCGGAGATGCGATTTGGGCGAAATGAAAAATTAAGCTAAAGGAAAGGGCTAATCGGCTACCTGGATGATGCGGGAGACTGTGCTGGAGCTTGGCTAGCTCCTGGTCGTAGCCTCGAAGGGCGTCAAGGCCTGAGGCTCGAGCTCCTGCAAGCGGCGGAGCACGGCGGCGCGAAGCTGCCGGATCGATGGTCGGGGCACCCTCTCCTCACTGCAACAAGGGCAAACGCGAGCTGTCACCTCGGTGATTGCTCTGGAGGTCACGGGAATGAAAGTGGCGAGCCAAAGATGAGGCGCGGAGGTGGCGGAGGTCGGGATATATATGGGGACAGGGCCGATTAGGGTTGAGTGGAGGCAGCTATGGAAGGCGTGGATCCCACGGCGAAGGATCCGGCGAGGATGTCGGATGAACGGCGAAGAATCCGGGCGCGGGGTTCGCGGGGGCGACAGGCTGGAGATGCGTGGAGAAATCGACGAAGTCAGGTCGGGCGCGAGTCGACGCAAAAGGAAAGAGTCCGCGGGGGAGTTGACCGGGGTCAACAATCCCCCGTGGACCAATCAGGAGCTGCCACGTTTTTAATTTTTTTGTTTATTTAATTTAAGGTAGAAAAAGGCCGAATTAAGAAAAACTCAAAACATGAAATATTTTTCTTTTATTTTTTTCTATTTTTTGGTGATTTTTAATTAATTTTTGGAAATAAAAATAGGGTAGCTATATATATAGGTATATGTACACTATATAGATTTTAATTTTTGATTTTTTTTATTTGTTATTTTTATGTATTTTTATGCCCATTTTATATTTTATTTATTTACATCATAAAATAAAGAACAAAATGGTATTTTTATTTTATTTTAATTATTTATACACAAGGGTGAAATAAATAGTTGTATACATTTATATACATGGTATCTATACAATGTATTTTTGTATTTTTAATTTTGTAATTTTTATTTTGTTTTTAATAGTTTCTAAATATATACAAAATGTATACAAGCATATTTTTGGGTGAGGAAAATATAATTTTATTTATTTACAAAAGTATGTACACATGAGCTCCTATCTCCCTCTACTTTGGCTTTTATGCGGTCAGGCCCATGCTGAGCCCTCCCTTGGGTTAGGTTGCTCAATATTTATTCTAAATATTTCCCTCTTTTTCTTTTTACTCTTTATTCTTTTATTTTTGCACAAAAACATGCTAATTACAGGTTTTTTACACAATGCATGCTTTTGGTAATTATTTGTATTTACACATATCTACATGTATTTGCAAAGATTTTTGTAGCTTAAAATAGAAGAATAAAGAGTGATGAATGGGTATTCATCAGTCGCAACGACCCGCGAGTTATTTTTACCTCACATGGATTGAGAGTTTAAGATTTTTTGGTCATCAGAATGGCGGCGTTGCCAGGGAGCACGACTTAGTAGTCGTTTTAGCTTTTCGCGGTTTTTCGCGGCTTTTTGTGCCAATTTGTAGATATATTTTTCTCTTATATTCTTTGCTTAATTTTACAATAAATCTGGACTGACACACTTTGGTTTCTGTTTCTTGCAAGGGCCCGAGGACCGAGGCGACTTTTTAGGAAGCTGAAGCAACCGCGGGAGTCGGAGGCAGCTCTCTTCTTTACGGAGCCACAGAAGAGCGCGAGGAGGAGGACCGAAGCGCGAGAGCCGCGGAATAGCCACGAGGATTAGCCATAGTTTAGATTTGGCTTAGTTTAGATTTATTTTTCAGCAGATATTTTATTGTATTAATACAGGGACACATACTCGGACACTTGGTTGATATCGGGGTCTGTTTCATCGAGCATAGGTGTGCTTGGGGGACCTCATCGCGATTTTCACCGATTTTGGATTTTTGACCATTTATTTACTGCTCATTTGATTAATGCGGTTTTAGCCCTAGCTTAGGATTTTTCTTTGATTGTGACGTAATTGATTGAGGCCAAATCCCTAATTATCTGCACGTTCCTATAGATCGATAATTGGACTTAATTAATTAAATCACAAAGAAAAAGTTGAATTATTTGAGCTCTAGTCCACGTGCTTTGAGGAGTCACATACAGCGCGTGCAGGATCCATTGTGGCGGACACCGAGTGGCTCCCAAGATAGGACTCCGGACTTAAGCTTGAGTACCTGGCTACTGTTCTTCACGAGTAGAACTGCTTTCTTTAGGGTTGGTTTTCACGTGCATCATATAGGTAGTTTATATTCTGTCTTTATTTTATGCACGGATCACTCTGCATGTAGACTGTTGGAGTCAGGTACGCATTTCTTACTCTGCATGCATCATTGATTCCCGTGCATCGGCTTTTTCGTCTTCTCCCCCCTTATTTGGACTTAAAATAATTAGGAGGACCGAAAATTCGTTAGGCGTTGATTGCTTTGAAAAATATATAAAAAATAGAACTATAAAATTGAGACTGTTAAACAAACTTGACCCTAAAAGACACCTCACATAAAAATCTGCCTTGGGGAGAGCAAACCCCTCATTGTCTGGTTTGATTACGCGAGAGAGTGACCCGCACACTAGGCTAGAGCCACATCCGAGCCCTGATCAGACTATCGGCCTTTTATACGGGACAGTCTGGTTGGTGGATTGGATTCCTATCAGGTCACATAACCGCTCTGATATCCTGACATGATCACCTAAATAAAATTGACAAGATAATTGACCAAGCTCTTCTGGTCTTCAGCTCAGTGTTGAGTAGGTGAACCTGGGGTTTGTTTGCTCATCTTGTTTGTGTTCCAGATCTCATCCGCCCGACTTGCCAGATCAATTTGATGGGCAGGAGGACTCTTAGGCAGCCTCTGACTGCACTGCTTTTTAGCACTCCATCCCGTTCATCTAGGTTGGTTCGTGAGAGCCCAGACCCGCTCTCCGAACCCGAGTTCAGTTTTGCCCTGTTCCCCCTTGACCACCCTTCTTCTATTCCTGAGTTACCAGTGCCAGATGCGAGACAGCAGACAGATGATATTTCAGTACCTGAGTTTGGGTCTTTTGCCTTTGCAGAGACCATGGCCAACAGTTAGGAGCGCACCGAAGGTCAGAGGCCTGAGACGACCACTTACGTTCTGGACCAGGGTGCGATCAATACCACCATGTTAGCCTCCCTTGAGACGATGCAACGACAGATACGAGATCGGGGGCTTTCGTGGTTGATGAATCCACGTTTCATCATCTTTATTCTATCATTTTGGCCTTAAAAACCCTAGTAAATGCGTGTAAATAGGCCTAATTCATGCATTTTAGCATTCATGCATATGTGTGTAAATATTGTATAAATTGCGGTTTTTAAAGCCAAAATAATAGAATAAAGAAAAGAAAAGAAAAAGAATAAAATATTGTAAATATTTTATGACCCGAAACCCCGAGACCTAGGCATCTTGATGAATAGGTCGACAAGGAATAAAGTAGGGGGAGATAAGGTCAGAAACACAGATAAAATACCTATACAGCATATTCATTCTTTATTCATTTTGGGACCTATTTGTGGTTCCACTTTTTATACATCAAATAAAGAAACTTTGTATATGAAAGTTGTAGATAATTTTATAAAGAAAAATACAAAATTGATTTCACAGAAAAATAATGTACAGATAAAAAGTTATGGTCTGAATAAAAATCCAGAATGCCAACTTCCCAGACCCGTATCTCACAAATAAAAACTCCAAATGCAGCGTACTCACCTTTAATTGTATATAGAATAAAATAATCTAATTAATGGTGGTGGTTTCGCATTTGGCGGAGCTACGGTTTGAAAGTTGACTTTTGGACCCCTATTGTACTTGTACATATTAAAATATTCAATTTATTATTTATTTATTATTTTTGTAATTTTATATTTTTATAATGTTGTAAATAATACTTATAATAATTATGTACATTAAAATAAGAATAAAAACCTAAATAAAAACAAAAATAAAATACTTAAAAATAAAATACATAGATACATTACCTATATATATACCTATATGAAACATACTTGTATTTTATTAAATATACAAAACATATCAGAAAATTAAAATAAAAATATATTTACGTATATAAAAGTATTCTATAATTTTAGAAAATAAAAATCAAAATAAAATAAATTAAAAATACCTAAATAAAAATAAAATACTTAAATATATAGATATAGATACCTATAGGGGCATAAATGCAAACTTGTAAAAATATACCTCATAAAAATAATTAAAAATAAGAATAAAATACTACATAAAATTACAAACACTTTTCATTTTATAATTAAAAATTAATTAAATCATTTTATATTTTTAATTGAATTTAGAAATTCTTTTTCCAGGGATTTTCCTGGTTGGTCCACGTGGACCAACCAGGTGGCTAGGAAAGTTGACCCGCTGGTCAACTCTCCTGCCTCCTCCCTGCTGTGCGTCAGAATGAGTTTTTGTCGTTTTTGTCGATTTTTTCGAGGCACTTCCTTGCATTATCTCGTGATGGTCCCTTGACGACTTTTCTTCCTCGTCATGTGATCTTACACGCCCTGTGATCATCTTGGGGATTGGACCTCTGATGCGCCTCGTTCACCTCGTCGAAGGAGCCCACTCGGCCATGCTTCAAAAACCCCCTTTCCTCCATTTTCAAAATTTGAACCCTCTTTGACCCGTCTTGGCCAACCTTCGTCGAGCTCTGGATCGAGTAAGGTGACAGGGAGCTCTCCAGCTCCTCGTAGGAGCGGTCAGGCGGTCGAGGCGGAGCTTCCACTCCCATCTCCGGCGTCGCCGTCGAGGTACCCATCCTTGGGCTATACAGCCCTTGAGGTCTTTTTCCTTTGTTTTCTTTTGTTTTCTTTAGCGTTTGGAAGGCTTAGAATCGGATCCCATAACTATCTCTCTTCTTTATCCACCTGTTCGCTTCATTCGACTCCTCACCGGAGCGAGCTCCGGTGAGCTTTCATTCCGCCAGCCCCCCCTCGCTTATCGCCATCTGGAGGTGCGTGGCATTTTGCCCACGCACCCGCATCGTTCTTTTGCATCTCGCAGGTCCCAGGAGAGGGGGCATAGCTTCGAGCTCGCGGAGGAGCACGCCGGCGCCGCCGCCCGCGCGCAGCAGCCGCCTGCTCACCCCCGCGCAGAACAGAAACGAAGGGGAGGGGGGCAAGCAGCTGACGTTCATCCGCCCCCCCCCTTTAATCACAGCCGCCCAAAGAGCCAAGAATCTCCACCGTCCGATATCACTCATCAAGTCCATCCGGGCGTGCCACGTGGATAAGTGGGGGGTTTTGCATCCAACCCCCCCACATTTTGTGTAATTTCCGGATACTTTAGAATCTTTTATCTGCTGCTTTATATTTTGTGTAATATTTGCAACCAAGCCCCCGCGTTTTGGATAATAGCTTCTAAGACCTTCCAGGCGCGTGCATAGCACGCGCGTGGGAGGAGATTTTGCGAGGTAGCTCCTGCGGTTTTTTGTATTTGCGTATAGTCCAGAACTATTTTGTTTAGTTATAATATCTGTGAGAATATTGCGCCAAGGCCCCCGAACTTTTCTATAATTGCAAATATACCCCTGGCCAGTGTGTAGTTTCCTTATGTTGCTCTAATTATTGCATGCATCTATTAAACTCTAAAAAAATCCCCAAAAATCAGCTTAGATTCCTGTTGCATAGTAGTTTATCCCCATATTTTTATTTTTCGTAAATAGTGCATTTTATTATTTATAAAAATTCAAAAATAGCCATTTTCAGCACTGTTTACATTAAAAAATCACTAAAAAATATAAAAACACTCCAGAAAAAGCCCAAAAAAATATATGTTGTGTCTTTTAGTTTGTTTTAACTCCCAGCCAAAAATCATAAAAAAATATAAAACCAAACTCCAAAAAATTGCAAAACTCTAAAAAACTTCATAAAAATTTATAAAATTCATAAAAAATCCAAAAATAGTGTTTCTTTTTCCGGAATTTTCTTTGTTTTATTATCTTTGACTGAAAATTAAGTTGGGGAATTTTTGCCACTGATTTCTATTTTATTTCTCCATTTTAAAGTTTCAGCCTTGCTTTTTACTACTGTTTTCTTTATTTTGATAATTAAAAATACCAAAAACATTCTAAAAATTACCCAAAAATCACAAAAACAGTAAAAAAGTATAAAAAGACCAAAAAGACTTTATTTCCTTATTTTTGAGTATTTTTATCTATTTTTATAAATACCTTAGCTTGTCTTTTATTACCTTGTCTTTATTTTCCAATATTGAAAAAGAAAATATAAAAAAAAATATAAAATATAAAAAGAAAATACAAAATCAGTAAATTAAAAATCAAAATACAAAAATATAAAACTAAAAATTAAATAAAAAAATATAAAATTAAAAACCCACAAAAAATAGCTTAATAGGCATTTGATCACTTGCACACACATTTTTGAGCACTTGTGCCCCGTTCTACCTGTCTGCTCCCTGTGTTCGACCTCTACACATACTTGCACTATACACATCTTGTTGTAGAGTTATAATAAATTTTAACTCCGCACATTTACTTTCATTGTTTGATTTATCTGTTGTGGGTTAATTGTTGTTTGAATCACGGTTTTCGTCGGAGGTCAAATCAGCGACTGTTGACTCGCCTTGTGAGTCGACACGACCTCTGCGATTTCCGTGTTCAACAGTGGTAGAGATGAGGAGAGACTGAGAGCCGCACCAGTCCAGCCGCAAGACGAGGGACGGAAGGGTCCTGATCAGCCAGATCAGCCAGACCAGCCGGCAGCAGCAAAGCCGAGACCGATGCGGGAGTTGCACAATCCCGGATCGACACTGACACACCGGTGGGTGGTTCTTTCGCCTATCATGGGGGACTTCATGTTCCCCCCGAACACACTCCAGCTACTCCCCTGCTTCCACGGGCTCGCTACTGAGGAGCCTCATCTTAATCTCCAGGAGTTCGAGGTGATCTGTAGTACCATCCATGATCGGTAGGTGGACGAGGATACCATCAGGATGATTGCTTTTCCTTTCTCCCTGGCTGACAGAGCAACCAACTGGTTGAAGCACTTAAGGAGATCTGTGTATACCTGGGAGCAGCTCCGCACCGAGTAATTGAACAAGTACTATCCACTCGGACGGACCAATGCAGCGAGGGCCCTGATATGTAACTTCTCCATGCTCCCCAACGAGCAATTCCATGAAGCATGGGAGAGGTTCCATGAGAAAACCGACAGATTCCCGCACCACGACATCATGAAGCCGAACCTAATTCAGAGCTTCTTCTACGGGTTGACACCAGAACTGTAGGGCCTGTGAACGCTTCTTGTGGCGGTTCCTACTTCGCCAAGGATGAGGATCAGGTCTGGGCCATCTACGAGGAGATGGTCGAGAACTATACAGTGATGTCCTAAACCCAACTTTACACTCAGGGGTGCCCACAACCACATACGTGCAGTTTCAGAGGATAGCACGGGTCGATGCCGGTCCTTCTACTTCGTCCGCGGTAGCCGCACAGGCCGAGTCTACAGCCGCAGACGTGGGGATCATCAATGAGAAGCTGGACCGGATCGAGCTGATAGAGAAGAAGCAGTGTCTCTGATGGATCAGATGGCATAGATGCTGAGTGGTCTGAAGACACAGGTCATGTGTCTCTAGGAGGTACAGATGGCTTCTCAGCCCCGTCTTCAGTCACGAGGAGATCCGAGCAGCAGCGACAGCTCGTCCCAGCGCTCCAGTCAGCCTAGATAGGTTCACCTTGTACAGGCGGAGTCGTACCAGCAGCCGCAGCCATACTACCAATCGCTACCATCCCCAGACACTCAGATGGTGGTCTACCAGCTGGATCAGCCCCTAGCAGTACTCCCCCACCCCCATACGAGCCAGAGCCATTAATAGCTGTCAACGAGATTTGGTACGACCGACCCCAACCCGGTATCCAACGAGACCAATCTGGATTCCGTTGGTCAGCCGGAGGTGCTAGTTCCCAGCAGCAGCCTTCCGTTCAGCAGCCCCAATGGCCATGAGTGAGAGCACCAGCAACCCCAACCCCCAGTACACCACCAGCAGCAGCAGTCATCCCTGTATGGCCCTCGTCCCTATCAATAGGGACAGTCTTGGAGGCGAGAACAGGCGTAGCAGTATCATCCACAGCAGTACCCCTCTCACCCACCCCAGCTGCAGCAGCCTCACTACCAGCGAGGCCACCCGTCAGGTTCTCATGGGCCAGCCTATGAGAACCACACCTTAGACGACCTAGCCTACCTCATGACAGAGCAGCAGACTACCTTTAGATGGGAGATGGTTGAGTTCCGCCAGGAGATGCGGGAGATCGTGAGAGGGAAGGCCGCCATTCCTGCCCAGATTGAGCCGAACCCGAACAATCTGAAGACGAAGTCTGAGCAGGTAGAGTTCACAGAGATTACAACTCCTAGTGATTCATTTGGTGATTTGTCTGCATACATGTTTGATGTTGATTTTGTTACACTTAGGAGCGGTAGGATGCCAGCAGGTGGTGCCTCGTCTGAGCAACGACCCCACGCCATTTCCAGGGCACCAGACGAGGAGGAGCGCGGTACTGACGCCGCGAGAAATGATGACGATGGTGTTGACGCGACCATGGATGTTGATCCAGCAGACGGTATTGAGGTTGTCATTTCACCAGATGGAGGAGGTGGTACTGATGCCACCACAGTTGCTGAGCTAGAGCGCGGTACTGATGCCGCGAATCGACATGCCGAGGGTGGTACTGAGGTCACCATTTCTACTTCTGCTAGTCCTGTTGTCTTTCCATATGTACATGTATCTCAGGACGTTTCTAGAAATAAAGGAAAAGGTTTGTTATTTTCGGATCCACATGTGTTGATTGATGATGTTTGTGTGGATTCTGTTGTTCATGAGCATGCCAAGCCCTCTCCTAAACCTTAATTTGAGAAGGACCCCGTGATCCCCTTTCCACGAGCACTTCACATGGCAAAGGGGAAGAAAATAGAAAATCAAAAAAAGAATCATCAGATAGAGTTCAACCAACAGATGATAGATCGATTCCATATACAACCGACTCTTCAGGAGGCCTTGGAGCACATCCCTCTACTACAGAAATCACTCAGAGACAGGACCACAGTTAGGAGGAAGATGAGGAACCATCAGTCAGAGATCTATGTGCTTACTCGAGCTACTTGTTTCGCGATACAGAACCGTCTGCCAGCCAAGAAGACAGATGCAGGAGACCCGTATGTTAGATGCCACATTCATGAGCAGAGGTTCGACCACACTCTATAAGCCAGCGGTTCTTCGATCAACCTACTTCCGGAAGCCCTTCTCGATCGCTTCGAGTTGGGCACTCTCTGACAGAGCAGGACGGTCCTTCAGTTTGCTGATCGATCTGTCAAGAGGTCGAAGGGGTTGCTGAAGGACGTTGTAGTCACGATTCAGGGCCTGAAATTCCCTGTGGACTTCATTGTGTTGGACATGGAGATCCCTGAGTCTGTGACCGATACCCCCATCATTTTAGGACGCCCGTTCTTGGCCACATCCAAGGCAGTGTCCGACCATGATAGCGGGAAGGTGTACTTTCGCATCGAGGGCGAGAGTATACAAATAGAGACAGTCGAGGAGACTAGAGCCAGAGATTCAGCTTGCTCAGAGCCGACTTCCGATTCAGAGAAGATGACAGAGGCAGGGCGAGACATCCACCAGGACTGTAATTTTATGATTACATATGACGAGGCAGTTTGGGCAGATCCAGTCGCACAGGCCATCCTCTCACCTTCAGAGTTCTCTGATGCAGAGACGCCAACAGAGGAGAGCTTGGAGAGCGCATTCCTGATCCAGGATACATTTCAGGCAGCAGATTCGGTTCCCGACCGTGAGACAGATTTTTGTGAGTGTGATACAGATCCCTCGGAGTCAGATAGAGATTGGGCAGAGTTCGATGATTTGACACCATGTCTGACTTCTACTGAGCCTACAGCTAGGGAGGAGGTTGATTCCGTGCAGAGCAGAGACAGTCCAGCAGAGCAGCCTTCTCCAGATCCAGTTTGTGAGCGAGAGTTCTCATTCTCTCATGCAGAGTTGGCAGCATTCACTTGGATTTTTCAGAGGCCAGATCCGTCAGCACCTACTTGTCCAGAGCTGAAGCCGCTACTTTCGTCGCTGAAGTATAGGTTCCTTGCGGGTGAGCATGAGATGTACCCAGTCATTATCTCCACTGATTTGACTGGAGAGAAAGAATCCCGTCTGATGGGGGTTCTTGAAAAGAACCGCAAGGCGATAGGATGGAGTGTAGCCGATCTCCAGGGGATCAGTCCGGCTCTGTGCTCCCACCATATCTATCTCGAGGAGGAGGCAAAGCCGTCGCGTGAGTTCCAGCGGCGGTTGAACCCGAATCTTCGAGAGGTTGTCATGAAGGAGATCTTGAAATGGTGGAGCGCCGATTTTATCTACCCTATCTCCGATTCCAAGTGGGTTAGTCCATTGCATGTGGTGCCCAAGAAGACGGGCATCACTACAGTTGTCAGTGAGTCTGGAGAGGAGATCGCTACCCGGGCACCCACTTCTTGGCGGGTCTGTGTGGACTACAGACGATTGAACCATGCCACCAAGAAGGATCATTTCCCCTGCCCTTTATTGATCAGATTATTGAGAGGCTGGTATGGAAGAGCCATTACTGTTTCTTGGATGGGTACTCCGGATATAATCAGGTGACCATCGCGCCCGAGGACTAGGACAAGACCACCTTCACCTGTCCCTTCGGGACATATGCTTTCAGACACATGCCATTTGGATTGTGCAACGCTCCGGTGACATTTCATAGATGCATGCTGTCCATCTTTTCGGACATGGTGGGGGAGTGCTTGGAGGTCTTCATGGATGATTTCTCGATCTACGACGACGGATTCGATTCTTGTCTTGAATGCCCAGACCGAGTCCTTCAGCGATGCATAGAGGTTCACCTTGTATTGTATTGGGAGAAGAGTCACTTCATGGTGACTCAAGGGACGGTGCTTGGCCATATCATCTCCAACAGGGGCATGGAGGTTGATCCGACCAAGGTGGATGTCATTAGAAAACTCAATCCACCATCCAAATTGCGGCAGTTACGGTCTTTTCTGGGGCACGTCGGATTCTACCAACGTTTCGTTCATGAGTTCAGCAGGATTTCCCGACCGTTGACTGATCTGCTGATGAAAGACGCCGAGTTCCTTGTTGATGATAAGTGTCTGTCATCATTTGAGACTCTCAAGAGTCGAGTTATAGAGGCTCCTGTTCTCCAGCCACCCGATTGGTCTCTCCCATTCGAGATCATAACGGACGCCTATGATTTTTCCGTGGGGGCCGTGCTGGGATAGAGGAGGGATGGAGTCCCATTTGCTATTCACTACGCTAGCTGTACATTGGATGCTACGCGATAGAACTATACAGTCACTGAGAAGGAGATGCTAGTCGTAGTTTTCACCCTAGATAAGTTCAGATCTTACATCATTGGATCTAGAGTGACCATTTATACTGATCATACCGCCATCAGGTACGTCATGGCAAATAAGGATGCAAAAGCTAGACTGACCAGATGGATCCTTCTACTCCAGGAGTTTGATATAGAGATTAAGTATAAGCTTGGAGTCAAGAATGTGGTGGCGGATCATCTCTCCCGATTGGAGTATCTTGAGGATTCTGAGCAGATTGAGCCTATTTATGAAACCTTCCCAGATGAGGCGATCCTTGCTATCGCCTCACTCCCATGGTATGCCGATATTGTGAACTATCTTGTCGCCAAGAAAGTTCCACGAGATTGGTCCAGGCAGAAACTTGAGACCTTCCTCGCGAAGGCCAAGTTTTACCATTGGGAGGATCCCGTCCTTTACCATGAAGGAGGGGATAGTATCTGGCGTCGATGCATTCCTCAGGAGGAGCATCACAGCGTCCTTACTTACAATCACAAGCTTGAGGCAGGAGGACATCACTCAGGGAGGAGAACGGTACAGAAAGTGCTCCAATCCGGCCTATGGGGGCCTACTCTCTTCAAGGACTCTGATGAGTTCGAAAAGAGGTGTACTGACTGTCAGAGGATGGACACTTGTGAACAACGTGATATGATGCCGATGCAGCCCATACACTTTTGTAGATTTTTGACGCATGGGGCATCGATTTCATGGGTCCATTCCCTAGGAGTCATGGATTTGAGTACATTCTATTGGCCGTGGATTATGTGAGTCGTTGGGTTGAGGCCATCCCAGCCTGAACCGCAGATGCTAGGGCTGTTTGCAGATTTTTGAAGAAGAATATCATTTCACGGTTCGGGGTACCTCGAGTGTTGATATCTGATGGGGGGTCTCATTTCGTCAACGACAAGGTGAAGGACCTTGCTAGCGAGTTCAGCATAGACCATCGAGTTGCCACTCCATACCACCCTCAGACGAATGGTCTTGTTGAACTGTCGAACAGGGAGATCAAGACTATATTGCAGAAAGTCGTCCGCCCTGATCGAAAGGATTGGTCACAGCTTTTGGACTCAGTCTTGTGGGTGTACAAGACGTCTTTCAAGACGCCTTTGGGTACATCTCCCTTTCGCCTCGTTTATGTCAAGCCATGCCATTTACCTGTTGAGCTGAGACATAGTTTACTTTGGGTTGTCACTGATATACTTTTGGATCTAGAGAGTGTAGGAGATCAGAGGAGAGCAGAGTTAGCAGCTCTGGAGGAGCTTCGCGATACCGCTTTTCAAACAGCCTACACTAAAAGGAGAGAGTGAAGGAGTGGCATGATTCTCATATCATCCACAAGCAGTTTGAGCCAAGAGAGAGAGTATGGCTGTTTGATGCTAGGCTTCCTTTATTTTCAGGGAAGCTACAGAGCAAATGGAAGGGACCATATTTGGTTAGAAAGGTACATGACAATGGGAGTATTGATATATCTGAGTTGTCTTCTGATGTTATCTTTCGAGTGAACGGCCAGCGGCTCAAGCCATATCTAGATCATGAGCCGTGGGTCGTTGATGTTGCCCGATTCACTTTACGTGAGATGTGGTCTCTTGACTCATATCTATTGCATCTCACGCACAATTATCACTATTCTTCCGACTTGTATAGATCCAATTGTCCATATCACTCTATTCTTTAGTCCCACACCCCTTTTCTCATCTTATGATTATGCTATACTTAGAGTGTACTTTACCCTAAGTATAGGGGGGGTGTAGGACTCTTGGGTACTCTATTGATTCTTTCTACCCCTGTTTTGCTGTCTATACTAAGGGATATTTCATCCTAGGTATAGGGGAGGTAGACCCTGTACATCCTTCCACTCGGATTTCCCTTCATGTACAGCTTGCTATACTAAGGATTTCTTGATCCTAAGTATAGGGGGAAACACCGAGTTCTCTTCATTCTATTCTTTGATTCTTTCTTGTATACACCATTCCTTTTCACTTCCCTATACTAAGCACGAGTTATGTCTTATTCATCGCTCTTGATCACTCTGAGGACATCGTTCGAGCTAAGTATAGGGGGTGTCGTATATATTCCATATATACTTTAGCCATAACTCGTACTTTGTGTGAGTGTGTTAATAAATAAAAATGGTTAAAAATCCATAAAAATTTAAAAATATCGCTTGTACATAAAATTCTTCTTGTACATACCTATTTATGTATAAAAATTATTTTTGTACAAATGATTGTAAAATATTTTTGTGTAAATAGCTTGTAAATATTTTCATATCAAAATATATGTATATAGTACAAACTTTTTGTAAAATGTTTGAAAAACAGAAAGTTTGCAAAAACCTTGTGTAAATTTTTGTAAATATTTTGCAAAACTTCGCATTCATGCAAACATCCATGTTTTCAAACATTTTTTGAAAATTTTGCACATGTGTAAATATTTGTAAAATAGCATCTTTGTAAATACTTGCACAATCTTTCCAAATCATAGTTGACATTTAAACTGGCCTAGAATTATATTGGAAAATGGAGCTTGGTTAAGACCTTAATCCATCTAATTATAAGAGGAACCTTATAGGGCTTAGGATTGAGACTTTTCTGGTCCATTGGGACTTAATTCTTTGAGTCCACTAGGCTATGAGCATATGTCATCTTGATGAGCCTAAGTAGAGCACTTAACAACACACACATGACTCTCAGAGACAATGGCTTTACTTTTACCAAGCACTTTACACATAGCTCTCCACGGATGAGGTGGTGAGGAGGCAGTTTCCTTTGGCATGGGGTAGCATAAGAGGGTAGTACTTCTAGGCGGAACCTCTCTTCTTCTTCTAGTGAAGGAAGTGCGTCTCAACTTGGTCTGGTGGTTATGAAGTCTAAAGACAGAAGCTGTGGGTTGTAATAAAGATTCAAAACAGGGATAGTCTACTGGCTCAAGAGGAAAAACTCCTTGTATATATGATGCACCATGTAGATATGTTGTACAGATGCAAATGAAAAAAAATTATGCAAAAAGAAAAGAACTCCAAAAAAGTGGTGGGTCGGATTGAAAATTTAATAATCCCACCGGAGTGTACATAGTCAAATAAAGCAAAGCTTATGTTATACATGACCATCTCATGAAGCTTGCAGCGGGAGACTCAGCTACACTGGTTAGAGCTCCCAGGGATACGTGGCTACACTGGTCATGGTCCATTCTCTTCTTCCCCCTCTTCTTGAGCCGGTTGCACTTGAATTTAGAAGGGAATACCCCGCTTCTCGAGGAAAGAGTTGCTAGACCGAGGCATTAGAGTTACCGGGTTGAGGGAGCTTGTTTCTTTATTACTTCTGAGGTGAGGAGCTACATATCACTTACACCGTACAAGGAAATATTCATAGTCATTAGAGTTTGTGTATGTGGACTTGTTCTGATCTAGTTTATTGAGGAGTCTTGACCATAGATTGGTGGAACTTAGAGGCTGTTAAGTTTTAAGCTTAAGTCCAAATAAGGTTCCGATAAATTAATAATCCAAAGGTCTGACTGAGCTTTATATTTCAATTTAATGAAGGAAAGTTTAATAATCAACCTTGATTTCTCATCTTTTTCTTTTTCTTTCTCTTTTGCACTTCTTTTTCAAATAAGTGTTTGCTAAGGGACTAGCAAAAGTAAAGTATAGGGGGGTGATGAATCCCAATTCATCACTCTTTATTCCTTTATTTTAGCTAGAAACCTTAGCCAAATACCATGTAAATATGTGTAAATATCACAAATTGTCAAAATGCATGCATCTTGTAATTATGCATAATTAGCATGTTTTGTATAAAAATAAAGGAATAAAGAAACACAAGAAAAAGAGGGAAATATTTAGAATAAATATTGAGTGACCTAATCCCAAGGGAAGGGCCCAACATGGGCCTGACCGCAAAAGAACCCAAGTAGAGAGAGATAAGGTCAATCATGTGTGTACATAACCCCATGTATATAAATAAATTTATTTTCCTCAAAATAAAAATAAAAAGTGTTTATCATATTTTGTACATATTTGTAAAAATAAAACTAAAATACAAATGGGAAAAATAAAAGAAAAATAAAATAAATAATTCTCTCTCATTAGTATACATAGACCATGTATATAAAATAAAATGCCTATTTATTTTCTCCTTGTAAATAATTAATAAATCCAATAAAAATATTTTTTATATACTCCACATTTTATGGTGTAAATAAAAAAAATATCAGAAAAATTAAAATAAAAAGAAAATAAAGAATAAAATTCATTGTCCACCTTGTATATATACCATGTACATATGTATTTAAACCTATTTATTTAACTCATATAAATAAATCATAAAAATAAAATAAAAATACCTTATTATTCCAAATTTTTCAAAATATAATTTGAAAAATAATAAACATTTTTCATGTTTAAACTTTTTCAAAATAAAGTCATTTACTACTTTTAATTGAATTTCCAAATAATAAAAGCACAGAATTATCCCATTGGTCCACAGGGGATTGTTGACCCCCCAGTCAACTCTCCCCCCAGAACCACCCAGGATGGATCATTCGCCCCGACCCGACATCGCCGATTTTTTGCAAGTTGATCCGATCGCCATCTCCTAAAACCCCGAGTCCTGATTACACTTGATCCATCCGAGACTCATGCCCGATCATCGTCCTAGGGATCCGTGCTCCCAGAACCTCCCCCGATTCCAATCTTATCGGACCCTTCCTAGTATATAGTCTCACCTCCGACCATAATTTTAATCCACCTTTGGCCATCGCCTTGGTCTCCTGGGACCTCCACTTTCCTTCCTAGAGTGACAGCTATCGTGGGGAGGTGTTGCAGTGAGGATTCGAGGTCTGAAGCTTAGGTCCGGCGAGCTTCATCGCCGTGCGCCGCCGCAAGGTGCGCCAGAGCCTCTGGAGGCGATGCTCCATTGAGGCGACGATCCCCAGAGACCCAGCGTCTCATCCACAGTCAATCACGCTCATCAGGTAACTTCGATACCCCTTAGGTTAGGATAATTTTCAATTTCGCCCATTTGCGCCGTCGGGCTTCGCCGACCGATTCACGACATTCCAATCACCCATTCGATCATCCGACCCCCGATTCACCTTCACAAAACTCCTCTCCATCTGCTACGCATCTCCGATAATCCTGTCTCGCCTCGGAGCAGGACCTCAGGTCTCCCCCGCCGTTGCTTCGCCGGAGACGACGCTTCGCCCCCCTTCCGATCACCCATTCCACCTATAACCGGGTCGAGGCACTTTGCCCTCGACCTAGGATTCGTTTGTTGCTGTTTTGCAGATCAAAGAACCTCAGCTGGGGTCCAACTAGTTCGGGCACCGAAGCTCCGAGCTTCCTCGTCGTCGGAGTGTCTTCGACGCTCTCGGCCCCATCTGAGCACACCACCAGCTGCGGAAGAGTCCGAGCATCCTTCTACACATAACAGTAGCCCAGGAGGAGGTCCAACGCGCACGGATTGAGCCGGTGAACTTCGTCGGTGTCGAGTTCTTCCAGGACCTCCAGCTACCGTCTGATTATCCATTCGTTCCAATCTTGATCCGGTCCGTCCATCCTCGAGAAACATCCACCGTCCGATCCATCAGGGCTTTGATCCAGACCATCGATCAAGTAGAAGGGGTAGCCACCTTCTCAGGCGTCGGATCTCCACTTGGCACTTCCTCGACCATCGATCCTTAATAAAGGGGTAATTGCACATAGGCCCCTGTCATTTTCTTATTTGTCGTGTAGCCCTGTAAATATTAGTTGACGTTGTTTTTATTTCAAGAACAATTGCAGTTAGGACCATAGGTTTATTTTATTTGCAATTTAGTCCTCGTTTATGTGAGCCACGTGCACCGACACATGAGGTTTTGGGATATTTTGCATGCTTCGTCCTGTACTTTCTACGTGTTAATGTTTGCATCTTTTTAAATAAGATTTGCACTTATGTCTGAACCACGTGCTACGCGCGTTCTATTTTGGGCTTTTTTCATTCCAAGCCTTGATCTTTTTATAGTTATTATTATTTGGTCCTGGAATTATGTTTCTTTGCACTTAGGTCTAAGATTGCTCTGTGCCTTGTTTTTATTGAATAAAATATCAAATCAAATCCAAATTAGGTGAAATTTGGACACATGACTCCTGATACTGTGTAAAAATTTCTCTAAATTTTTGGGACATTTTCGAGGCTTTTTATTATTTTTAAAAAATCAAAAACACGTATTTTTCTTATTGTTTGAAAAAGAAAATCAATTAAAAATATAAAAAAACTTTTCTAAAAATTCTAAAAAAATAGGGATAGTTGGTTTTGTTGCTTTTTAGATTCTGTTCAATGTTTTGCTATTTGGATTTGTAAAAACAACAAAAATTGAAAAACCCTAAAAATCTTATAAAAATTATTAAAAATTCTATAAAATTCAAAAAAATGCAAAGTCTTTTTCTGTAGTTTAGTTTTTTGCATATATTTTTCATAAAAATTGTTTCCAGACTTTTATAAACCAATTACATATTTTTAATTGATATTTCAAATCTGGCTGCACAGTGACCCATATTTTTCCTCTTTCTTGATTTTTAGAAAATCAAATAAAAATTGAAAAATTCTGCGAAATTCAACAAAAACACATTAAAACATAAAAACAAAAAAAATTATTTAAATTTTTGGAGTATTTTTGAGTGCTTAAATAAGTTGTTGTTGCTTATTTTCCCATTTTCTTACAAAATTAAAAACATAAAAAAATTTAAAAACATTTAAAATCCACCAAAAAATATTTTACTCTTTTTTATCTATTTCTTAGTACTTCGTACGCTGCAAGGCCATCCCGTGCTCCTTGAGTCCGACCCTGGTCGCTATACCAGGTTAATTAAATGAGCAAGGACCACTACTTGATTTTCATTGTTTTATCTCCTTATTTGGTGGTTCCTATCTTTTTCTTGATTGACCGATTCCTCTAGATCCGGGTCGCAACGACCCGCAAGTTATTTTTACCTCACCTGGATTGAGAGTTTAAGATTTTTTGGTCATCAGAATGGCGGCGTTGCCGGGGAGCACGACTTAGTACTCATTTTAGCTTTTCGCGGTTTTTCATGGCTTTTTGTGTAAATTTGTAGATATATTTTTCTCTGATATTCTTTGCTTAATTTTACAATAAATCTGTACTGACACACTTTGGTTTCTGTTTCTTACGAGGGCCCGAGGATCAAGGCAGCTTTTTCGGAAGCAGAAGCAACCGCGGGAGTCGGAGGTGGCTCTCTTCTTTACGGAGCCGTAGGAGAGCGCGAGGAGGAGGACCGAAGCGCGAGATCCGCGGAATAGCCATGACGATTAGTCGTAGTTTAGATTTAGTTTAGTTTAGATTTATTTTTCAGCAGATATTTTATTTTAATAATACAGGGACACAGACTCAGACACTTGGTTGATATCGGGGTCTGTTTCGCCGAGCACAGCTGTGCTTGGGGGACCTTACCGTGATTTTCGCCGGTTTTGTATTTTTGACCGTTTATTTACTTCTTATTTGATTTACGCGGTTTTATCCCTAGCTTAGGAGTTTTCTTTGATTGTAACGTAATTGATTAAGGCCAAATCCCTAATTATCTGCATGTTCCTATAGATCGATAATTGGACTTAATTAATTAAATCACAAAGAAAAAGTCGGATTATTTGAGCTCTAGTCCACGTGCCTTGAGGAGTCACATACAGCGCGTGGTGGTGGACACCAAGTGGCTCCTAAGATAGGACTCCGGACTTAGGCTTGAGTACCTGGCTACTGTTCTTCACGAGTAGAACTGCTTTTTTAGAACCGGTTTTTGCATGCATCATATAGGTAGTTTATATTCTGTCTTTATTTTATGGGTGGATCACTCTTCATGTAGACTGCTGGAGTCAGGTACGCATTTCTTAGTAGACTGCTGGAGTCAGGTACGCATTTCTTACTCTGCATGCATCATTGATTCCCACGCATCGACTTTTTCGTCTTCTCCCCCCTGTTTTGGTCTTAAAATAATCAGGAGAATCGAAAAATTCATTAGACTTTGATTGCTTTGAAAAATATCTAAAAAAGAAAAACTATAAAATAGGGACTGCTAAACAAACTTGACCCTAAAAGACATCTCACATAAAAATCTGTCTTGGGGAGAGCAACCCCCTCATTGTTTGGTTTGATTGCATGAGAGAATGACCCGCACACTAGGATAGAGCCACATCCGAGCCCTGATCAGACTCCCGACCTTTTATACGGGACAGTCTGGTTGGCGGATTGGATTACTATCAGGTCACGTAACCGCTCTGATATCCTGACATGATCACCTAAATAAAATTGACAAGATAATTGACCGAGCTCTTACGGTCTTCAGCTCAACATGGAGTAGGTGAACTCGGGGTTTGTTTGCTCATCTTGTTTGTTTTCCAGATCTCATCTCCCCGACTCGCCAGATCAAGATGATGGGAAGGAGGTCTCTTAGGCAGCCTTTGGCTGCACCACTTTTTAGCACTCCAGCCCGATCATCTAGGTTGGTTCGTGAGAGCCCAGGCCCGCTCTCCGAACCCGAGTTCGATTCCACCCTGTTCTCCCTTGACCACCCTTCTTCTATTCCTGAGTTACCAATGCCAAATGCGAGACAACAGACAGATGATATTTTGGTACCTGAGTTTGGGTCTTCTGCCTTTGCAGAGACCATGGTCAGTAGCGAGGAGCGCACCGAGGGTCAGAGGCCTGAGATGACCACTTTCGTTCTGGACCAGGGTGCGATCAATACCACCATGTTAGCCTCCCTTGAGACGATGCAACGACAGATAAGGGATCAGGGGGCTTTCTTGGTAGAGATGAGGAGAGAGATGGAGAGACTGAGAGCCGCAGCAGACCAGCCGCGAGCCGAGGGAAGGAGGGGTCCTGATGAGCCAGATCAGCCAGACCAGCCAGCAGCAGCAGCAGAGACGAGACCGATACAGGAGTTGCACAACCCCGGATCGACACTGGCACACCGATAGGTGGTTCTTCCGCCTATCGTGGGGGTCTTCAAGTTCCCCCTGAACACACTCCAGCTACTCCCTCGCTTCCACGGGCTCGCCACTAAGGAGCCTCATCTTCATCTCCAGGAGTTTGAGATGATCTGCAGTACTATCCATGATCGACAGGTGGACGAGGATACCATCAGGATGATTTCTTTTCCTTTCTCCCTAGCCAATAGAGCAGCCAACTGGCTGAAGCACTTAGGGAGATCTGTGTATACCTGGGAGCAGCTCCGCACCAAGTACTTGAACAAGTACTATCCACTCGGACTGACCAATGCAGCGAGGACCCTGATCAACAACCTCTCCATGCTCCCCAATGAGCAATTCCATGAGGCATGGGAGAGGTTCCGTGAGCTTACCGACAGATGCACGCACCACGAAGCCGAACCTAGTTCAGAGCTTCTTCTGCGGGTTGATACCAGAGTTGCATGGCCTGGTGAATGCTTCTTGCGGCAGTTCCAACTTCGTCAAGGATGAGGATCAGGTCTGGACCATCTATGAGGAGATGGACGAGAACTATACAGTGATGTACCAAACCCAACTTTACACTCAGGGATGCCCACAACCACAGACCGCGCAGTTTCAGAGGATAGCACGGGTCGATGCCAATCCTTCTACTTTGTCTGCGGCAGCAGCATAGGCCGAGTCTACAACTACAGACATGGGGATCATCAGCGAGAAGCTAGACCGTATCGAGCTAATAGAGAAGAAGCAGTGACAGGGTATATCTCAGATGAATCAGATGGCACATATGCTAAGTGCTCTGAAGACACAAGTCATGTGTCTCCAGGAGGCACAGACGACTTCTCAACCCCATCTTCAGTCAGGAGGAGATCCGAGCAGTAGCGCCGGCTCGTCCCAGCGCTCCAGTCAACCTAGACAGGTTCACCTTGTACAGGTGGAACCGTACCAGCATCCGTAGCCATACTACCTGTCGCCACCATCCCCAGACACTCAGATGGTGGTCTACCAACCGGATCAACCCCAGGCAGTACTCCCCCCACCCCCTTACGAGCCGGAGCCGTTGATGGATGTCAACGGGATTTGGTACCACCGTCCCCAGCCCGGTATCCAACGAGACCATCTCGGATTCCATTGGTCAGCCGGAGGTGCCAGTTCCCAGTAGCAACCTCCAGTTCAGGGTGGCCAGTACGACCATCAGCGAGAGCACCAGCAGCCCGGGCCTCCAGTACACCACCAGCAGCAGTAGTCATCGCAGTATGACCCTCGTCCCTATCAACAGGGACAGTCTTGGAGGCGAGAACAACCTCAGCAGTATCATCCACAACAGTACCCCTCTCACCCGCCCCAACCGCAGCAGCCTCACTACCAGCGAGGCCACCTGTCAGGTTCTCATGGGCCAGCTTATGAGAACCCCGCCTTAGACGACCTAGCCCGCCTCATGACAGAGTAGCAGGATACCTTTAGACAGGAGATGGTTGAGTTCCGCCAGGAGATGCGGGACATCGTGAGAGGGAAGGCCGCCATTCCTGCCCAGATTGAGCCGAACCCGAACAATCTGAAGAGGAAGTCTGAGCAGGTAGACTTCACAGAGATTACCACTCCTAGTGATTCATTTGGTGATTTGTCTGCATACATATTTGATGCTGATTTTGTTACACTTAGGAGCAGTAGGATGCCAGCAGGCGGCACCTCGTCTGAGCGACGACCCCATGCCACTTCCAGGGCGCCAAGCGAGGAGGAGCACGATACTGACGCCGCGAGAGATGATGACGGTGGTGCTGACGCCACCATGGATGTTGATCCAGCCGACGGTACTGAGGTCATCGTTTCACCAGATGGAGGAGGTTGTACTGATGCCACCACAGTTGCTGAGCCAAAGCGCGGTACTGATGCTGCGAGTCGACATGCCGAGGGTGGTACTGAGGCCACCATTTCTACTTCTGCTAGTCCTGTTGTCTTTCCATTTGTACATGTATCTCAGGATGTTTCTGTAAATAAAGGAAAAGGTTTGTTATTTTCGGATCCACATGTGTTGATTGATGATGTTTGTGTGGATTCTGCTGTTCATGAGCATGCCAGTCCCTCTCCTAGTCCTTCATCTGATACGGACCCCGTGATCCCCTTTCCACAAGCACTTCACATGGAAATGGGGAAGAAAACAAAAAATCAAAAAAATAATCATCAGATAAAGTTCAACCAGCAGATGATAGATCGATTCCATATACAACTAACTCTTCAGGAGGCCTTAGAGCACATCCCTCTACTCCATAGATCACTCAGGGACAGGACCACAGTTAGGAGGAAGAGGATGAACCATCAGTCAGAGATCCATGTGCTTACTCGAGCCACTTGTTTCGCGATATAGAACTGTCTGCCAGCCAAGAGGCCATATGCAGGAGCCATGTATGTTAGATGCCATATTCATGAGCAGAGGTTCGAACACACTCTATTAGATAGCGATTCTTTGATCAACCTACTTCCGGCAACCCTTCTCGATCGTTGCGAGTTGGGCACTCTCCGACAGTGCAGGACGGTCCTTCAGTTTGCTGATCGATCAGTCAAGAGGCCGTAAGGGTTTTGAAGGACGTTGTCGTCACGATTCAGGGCCTGAAATTCCCCATGGACTTCGTTGTGTTGGACATGGAGATCCCTGAGTCTGTGACTGATACCTCCATCATTTTAGGATGCCCGTTTTTGGCCAAAGCCAAGGCAGTGTCCGACCATGATAGCGGGAAGGTGTACTTTCGCGTCGAGCGTGAGAGTATACAAATAGAGATGGTTGAAGAGACTAGAGCCAGAGATTCAGCTTGCTCAGAGCTGACTTTCGATTCAGAGCAGATGACAGAGGCAGGGAGAGACATCCACTAGGACTACGATTTTGTGATTACAGATGACGAGGCAGTTTGGGCAGATCCAGTCGCATAGGCCATCCTCTTACCTTCAGAGTTCGCTGATGCAGAGACGCCAGTAGAGGAGAGCTTGGAGAGCGCATTCCTGGTCCAGGATACATTTCAGGCAGCAGATTCGGTTCCCGACCGAGAGACAAATTTTTGTGAGTATGATACAGATCCCTCGGAGTCAGATAGTGATTGGGCAGAGTTCGATGATTTGACACCATGTCTGACTTATACTGAGCCGACAGCTAGGGAGGAGGTTGATTCCGTGCGGAGCAGAGACAATCTAGCAGAGCAGCCTTCTCCAGATCTAGTTTGTGAGCGAGAGTTCTCATTCTCCCATGCAGATTTGGCAGCATTCACTCGGATTTTTTCAAAGGCCAGATCCGCCAGCACCTACTTTTCCAGAGCTGATGCCGCTACTGTCGTCGCTGAAGTATAGGTTCCTTGCGGGTGTGCATGAGATGTACCCAGTCGTTATCTCCACAGATTTGACCGGAGAGCACGAATCCCGTCTGATGTGGGTTCTTGAAAAGAACCGCAAGGCGATAGGATGGAGTGTAGCTGATCTCCAGGGGATCAGTCCGGCTTTGTGCTCCCACCATATCTATCTCGAGGAGGAGGCAAAGTCGTCGTGTGAGTTCCAGCGACGGTTGAACCCGAATCTTCGAGAGGTTGTCATGAAGGAGATCTCGAAATGATGGAGCGCTGATTTTATCTACCCCATCTCCGACTCCATGTGGGTAAGTCCATTGCATGTAGTGCCCAAGAAGACGGGCATCACTATAGTTGTCAGTGAGTCTAGAGAGGAGATCGCTACCCGGGTACCCACTTCTTGGCGGGTCTGTTTTGACTACAGACGATTGAACTAGGCCACCAAGAAGGATCATTTCCCCCTGCCCTTTATTGATCAGATTATTGAGAGGCTGGCAGGGAAGAGACATTACTGTTTCTTGGATGGGTACTCCGGATATAATCAGGTGTCCATCGCGCCCGAGGACCAGGACAAGACCACCTTTACCTGTCCCTTCGGGACATATGCTTTCAGACGCATGCCATTTGGATTGTGCAACGCTCCGGCGACATTTCATAGATGCATGTTGTCCATCTTTTCAGACATGGTGGGGGAGTGCTTGGAGGTCTTCATGGATGATTTCTCGGTCTACGACGACAGATTCGATTCTTGTCTCGACTACCTAGACCGAGTCCTTCAGCGATGCATAGAGGTTCATCTTGTGTTGTCTTGGGAGAAGAGTCACTTCATGGTGACTCAAGGGATGGTACTTGGCCATATCATCTCCAACAGGGGCATGGAGGTTGATCCAGCCAAGGTGGATGTCATTAGAACACTCAATCCACCGTCCAACTTGCGGCAGTTACGGTTTATTTCTGGGGTACGTCGGATTCTACCGACGCTTCATTCATGATTTCAGCAGGATTGCCCGATCGTTGACTGATCTGCTGACGAAAGACGCCGAGTTCCTTGTTGATGATAAGTGTTTGTCGTCATTTGAGACTCTCAAGAGTCGAGTTGTAGAGGCTCCTGTTCTCCAGCCACCCGATTGGTCTCTTCCATTCAAGATCATGACGGACGCCTCCGATTTTACTGTGGGGGCCGTGTTGGGACAGAGGAGGGATGGAGTTCCATTTGCTATTCACTACGCTAGCCATACATTGGATGCCGTGCAAAGGAACTATACAGTCACTGAGAAGGAGATGCTAGCCGTAGTTTTCGCCCTAGATAAGTTCAGATCTTACATCATTGGATCTAGAGTGACCATTTATACTGATCATACCGCCATCAGGTACCTCATGGCAAATAAGGATGCCAAAGATAGATTGACCAGATGGATCCTTCTACTCCAGGAGTTTGATATAGAGATTAAGGATAAGCCTGGAGTCAAGAATGTGGCGACGGATCATCTCTTCCGATTGGAGTATCTTGAGGATTCTAAGCAGATTGAGCCTATTTGTGAGACCTTCCCAGATGAGGCGATCCTTGATATCGCCTCACTCCCATGGTATGCTGATATTGTGAACTATCTTGTCGCCAAGAAAGTTCCACGAGATTGGCCCAGGCAGAAACTTGAGACCTTCCTCGCGAAGGCAAAGTTTTACCATTGGGAGGATCCCGTCCTTTACCATGAAGGAGGGGATAGTATCTGGCGTCGGTGCATTCCTTAGGAGGAGCATCAAAGCATCCTTACTTACTGCCACAAGCTTGAGGCAGGAGGACATCACTCAGGGAGGAGAACGACACAGAAAGTGCTCCAATCCGGCCTATGGTGGCCTTCTCTCTTCAAGGACTCTGATGAGTTCGTGAAGAGGTGTACTGAATGTCAGAGGATGGGCACTTGTGTACAGCGTGATATGATGCCGATGCAGCCCATACACTTCTGTGAGGTTTTTGACGCATGGGGCATCGATTTCATGGGTCCATTCCCTAGGAGTCAGGGATTTGAGTACATTCTGTTGGCCGTGGATTATGTGAGTCGTTGGGTTGAGGCCATCCCTGCCTGAACCGCAGATGCTAGGACTGTTTGCAGATTTTCGAGGAAGAATATCATTTCACGGTTCGGGGTACCTCGGGTGTTGATATCTGACGGGGGGACTCATTTCATCAACGACAAGGTGAAGGCCCTTCCTAGCGAGTTCAGCATAGACCATCGAGTTGCCACTCCATACCACTCTCAGACGAATGGTCTTGCTGAAGTGTCGAATAGGGAGATCAAGACTATATTGCAGAAAGTCGTCCACCCCGACCGAAAGGATTGGTCACAGCTTTTGGACTCGGTCTTGTAGGCATACAGGATGTCTTTCAAGATGCCTTTGGGTACATCTCCCTTTCGCCTCGTTTATGGCAAGTCGTGCCATTTACCTGTTGAGCTGAGACATATGTCACTTTGGGTTGTCACTGATATACTTTTGGATCTAGAGAGTGTAGGAGATCAGAGGAGGGCAAAGTTAGCAACCCTGGAGGAGCTTCGTGATACCGCCTTTTCAAACAACCTACATTACAAGGAGAGAGTGAAGGAGTGGCATGATTCTCATATCAGCCACAAGCAGTTTCAACCAGGACAGAGAGTATGGTTGTTTGATGCTAGGCTTCGTCTATTTCCAGGGAAGCTACAGAACAAATGGAAGGGACCGTATTTGGTTAGAAAGGTACGTGACAATGGGAGTATTGATATATCTGAGTTGTCTTCTGATGTTACCTTTCGAGTGAACGGCCAGCGGCTCAAGCCATATCTAGATCATGAGCCGTGGGTCATTGATGTTGCCCCAATTCACTTTGCGTGAGATGTGGTCTCGTGACTCATATCTATTGCATCTCACACCTGATTATCACTGTTCTTCCGACTTGTATAGATCCAGTTGTCCATATCACTCTATTCTTTAGTCCCACACCCCTTTTCTCATCTTATGATTATGCTATACTTGGGTATACTTTAGCCTAAGTATAGGGGGTGTAGGACTCTCGGGTACTCTATTAATTCTTTCTACCCCTGTTTTGCTGCCTATACTTAGGGATATTTCACCCTAAGTATAGGGAAGGTAGACCCTGTACATCCTTCCACTCGGATTTCCCTTCATGTACAACTTGCTATACTTGGGATTACTTGATCCTACGTATAGGGGGAACACCGAGTTCTCTTCATTCTATTCTTTGATTCTTTCTTGTATACACCATTCCTTTTCACTTCCCTATACTAAGCACGAGTTATGTCTTCTTCATCGCTCTTGATCACTCTGAGGACATCGTTCGAGCTAAGTATAGGGGGGTGTAGTATATATTCCATATATACTTTAGCCATAACTTGTACTTTGTGTGAGTGTGTTAATAAATAAAAATGGTTAAAAATCCATAAAAATTTAAAAATTTCCCTTGTACATAAAATTCTTCTTGTACATACCTATTTATGTATAAAAAATATTTTTGTACAAATGATTGTAAAATATTTTTGTGTAAATAGCTTGTAAATATTTTCATATCAAAATTTTTGTATATAGTACAAAATTTTTGTAAAATGTTTGAAAAATAAAAAGTTTGCAAAAACCTTGTGTAAAATTTTGTAATCATTTTGCAAAACTTCGCATTCATGCATACATCCATCTTTTCAAACATTTTTTAAAAATTTTGCACATGTGTAAATATTTGTAAAATAGCATCTCTATAAATACTTGCACAGTCTTTCCAAATCATAGTTGATATTTAAGCTAGCCCGGAATTAAATTGGAAAATGGAGCTTGGTTAAGACCTTAATCCACCTAATTATTAGAGGAACCTTATAGGGCTTAGGATTGAGACTTTCTGGTCCATTAGGACTTAATTCTTGGAGTCCACTAGGCTATGAGCATATGTCATCTTGATGAGACTAAGTAGAGCACTTAACAACACACGCATGACTCTCAGAGACAATGGCTTTACTTTCACCAAGAAGTTTACACATAGCTCTCCACGGATGAGGTGGTGAGGAGGTAATTTCCTTTGGCATGGGGTAGCATATGAGGGTAGTACTTCTAGGCGGAACCTCTCTCCTTCTTCTAGTGAAGGAAGTGCGTCTCAACTTGGTCTGGTTGTTATGAAGTCTAAAGAAAGAAGCTGTGGGTTGCAATAAAGCTTCAAAAGAGGGATAGTCTACTGGATCAAGAGGAAAAACTCCTTGTATATATGCTGCACCATGTAGATATGTTGTACAGATGCACATGAAAAAAAAATTGTGCAAAAAGAAAAGAACTCCAAAAAAGTGGTGGGTCGGATTGAAAATTTAATAATCCCACCGGAGTGTACATAGTCAAATAAAGCAAAGCTTATGTTATACATGACCATCTCAAGAAGCTTGCAGCAGGAGACTCAACTACACTAGTTAGAGCTCCCAAGAATTCATGGCTACACTGGTCATGGTCCATTCTCTTCTTCCCCCTCTTCTTGAGCCGGTTGCACTTGAACTTAGAAGGGAATACCCCGCTTCTCGAGGAAAGAATTGCTAGACCGAGGCATTAGAGTTACCGGGTTGAGGGAGGTTGTTTCTTTATTACTTCTGAAGTGGGGAGCTACATATCACTTACACCGTACAAGGAAAGATTCATAGTCATTAGAGTTTGTATATGTAGACTTGTTCTGATCTGATTAATTGAGGAGTCTTGACCATAGATTGGTGGAACTTAGAGGCTGTTAAGTTTTAAGCTTAAGTCAAAATAAGGTTCCGACAAATTAATAATCCAAAGGTCTGACTGAGCTCCATATTTCAAGCAAATGAAGGAAAGTTTAATAATCAACCTTGACTTCTCCTCTTTTTCTTTTTCTTTCTCTTTTGCAATTCTTTTTCAAATCAGTGTTTGCTAAGGGACTAGCAAAAGTAAAGTATAGGGGGGTGATGAATCCCAATTCATCACTCTTTATTCCTTTATTTAAGCTAGAAACCATAGACAAATACCATGCAAACATGTGTAAATATCATAAATTGTCAAAATGCATGCATCTTGTAATTATGCATAATTAGCATGATTTTATATAAAAATAAAAGAATAAAGAAACACAAGAAAAAGAGGGAAATATTTAGAATAAATATTGAGTGACCTAATCCCAAGGGAAGGGCCCAGCATGGGCCTGATCGCAAAAGAACCCAAGTAGAGAGAGATAAGGTCAATCATGCGTGTACATAACCCCATGTATGTAAATAAATTTATTTTCCTCAAAATAAAAATAAAAAGTGTTTCTCATATTTTGTATATATTTGTAAAAATAAAACTAAAATAAAAATGGGAAAAATAAAAGAAAAATAAAATAAATAAAATTGTCTCTCATTAGTGTACATAGACCATGTATATAAAATAAAATGCCTATTTATTTTCTCCTTGTATATAATTAATAAGTCCAACAAAAATATTTTTTATATACTCCGCATTTTATGGTGTAAATAAATAAAATGAAAATCATAAAATTAAAATAAAAAGAATAAAAGAATAAAATTCATTGTCCACCTTGTATATATACCATTTACATATGTATATAAACTTATTTATTTAACTCATATAAATAAATCATAAAAATAAAATAAAAATACCTTATTATTCCAAATTTGTAAAATATAATTTGAAAAATAAAAAACATTTTTCATGTTTAAACTTTTTCAAAATAAAGTCATTTACTAATTTTAATTGAATTTCCCATTGGTCCACGTGGGATTGTTGATCCCCGGTCAACTCCCCCCAGAACCACCCAGGACGGATCATTCGCCCCGACCCGACTTCGCCAATTTTTTGCGAGTTGATCCGATCGCCATCTCCTAAAACCCGGGGTCCTGATTACACTTGATCCATCCGAGACTCACGCCCGATCATCGTTCTAGGTATCCGTGCTTCCAGAACCTCCCCCGATTCCAATCTTATCAGACCCTTCCTAGTATATAGTCTCACATCCAGCCGCAATTTTAATCCACCTTTGGTCATCGCCTTCATCTCCTGGGACCTCCACTTTCCTTCCTAGAGTGAGAGCTATCGAGGGGAGGTGTTGCAGTGAGGATTCGAGGACTAAAGCTTAGGTCCGGCGAGATTCATCGTCGTGCGCCACCGCAAGGTGCGCCAGAGCCTCTGGAGGCGACGCTCCATCGAGGCGACGATCCCCTGAGACCCAGCATCTCATCCACAGTCGACCACGCTCATCAGCTAACTTCGATACCCCTTAGGGTAGGATAATTTTCAATTTCGCCCATTTGCGCCGCCGGGCTTCGCCGGCCGATTCACGATGTTCCAGTCACCCATTCGATCATCCGACCCCCGATTCACCTTTACGAGACTCCTCTCCATCTGCTACGCATCTCCAATCATCTTCTCTCGTCTCGGAACAGGACCTCAGGTCTCCCCCGCCGTCTCTTCGCCGGAGACAATGCTACGCCCCCCTTCCGATCACTCATTCCACCTATAACCAGGTCGAGGCAATTTGCCCTCAACCCAAGATTCGTTTGGTGTCGTTTTGCAGGTCAAAGAACCCCAGTTAGGGGTCCAAGTGGTTCGAGCACCGAAGCTCCGAGCTTCCTCGTCACCGGAGCGTCTCCGACGCTCTCGGCCCCATCTGAGCACACCAACAGTTGCGGAAGAGTTCGAGCATCCTTTTACACATATCAGCAGCCCAGGAGGAGGTCCAGCGTGCACGGATTGAGCCGGCAAACTTTGTCGGAGTCGAGTTCTTCCAGGACCTCCAGCTACCGTCCGATCATCCATTCTCTCCAGTCTTGATCC
The DNA here is from genome assembly GCA_037367405.1 of Ottelia alismoides. Taxonomy (NCBI): domain Eukaryota; kingdom Viridiplantae; phylum Streptophyta; class Magnoliopsida; order Alismatales; family Hydrocharitaceae; genus Ottelia; species Ottelia alismoides. The sequence goes on along the minus strand of JAZKJV010008380.1, from coordinate 604,705 downwards.
GGACCGTTCATCCTCGAGAGACATCCACCGTCCGATCTATCAGGGCTTTGATCCGGACCATCGATCAAGTCGAAGTGGTAGCCACCTTCTCAGGCGTTGGATCTCCACGTGGCACTTCCTCGACCATCGATCCTTAATAATGGGGTAATTGCACTTAGGCCCCTGTCATTTTCTTATTTGTTGTGTAGACCTATAAATATTAGTTGACGTTGTTTTTATTTCAAAAACAATTACAGTTAGGACTTAGGTTTATTTTATTTGCAATTTAGTCCTCGTTTATGTGAGCCACATTCATCGACACTTGAGGTTTTGGGATATTTGCATGCATCGTCCTGTACTTTCTGCGTGTTAATGTTTGCATCTTTTTAAATAAGATTTGCACTTATGCCCCTCTGTGTCTGAACCACGTTCTACGCGTGAGCTATTTTGGGCTTTCTGCATTCTAGACCTTGATCTTTTTATAGTTGTTATTATTTGGTCCTGGAATTATGTTTCTTTGCACTTAGGTCCTTGATTGTTGTGTGCCTTGTTTTTATTGAATAAAATAACAAATCAAATCCAAATTAGGTGAAATTTGGATACGTGGCTCCTGCCACTGTGTAAAAATTTCCTTAAATTTTTGGGACATTTTCGAGGCTTTTTGTTATTTTTAAAAAATAAAAAACACGTATTTTTCTTACTATTTGAAAAAGAAAATCAACTAAAAATATAAAAAAAATTCTAAAAATTCTAAAAAAATTAGGGATAGTTGGTTTTGTTTCTTTTTAGCTTCCATTCAATTTTTGTGCTATTTGGATTTATAAAAACCATAAAAATTGAAAAACCCTAAAAATCTTATAAAAATTATTAAAAATTCAAAAAAAATGCAAACTCTTTTTCTGTAGTTTAGTTCTTGCATATATTTTTCATAAAAAACTGTCTCTAGACTTTTATATATCAATTACATAATTTTAATTGGTCTTTCAAGTCTGGCTGTACAATGACCCATATTTTTCCTCTTTCTTGATTTTTAGAAAATCAAATAAAAATTGAAAAATTCTGCAAAATTCACTAAAAACACATAAAAACATAAAAACGCAAAAACAATTTTATTTGAATTTTTGGAGTATTCTTGATTGCTTAAATAAATTGTTGTTGTTGCGTGTTTTCCCATTTTCTTACAAAATTTAAAACACAAAAAAATTTAAAAACATTTAAAATCCACCAAAAAAAATTTACTCTTTTTTATCTATTTATGACTACTTCGTAGGCCGCAAGGCCATCCCGTGCTCCTTGAGTCCGGTTCTGGTCGCTATACCAGGTTAATAAAATTAGCGAGGACCGCTACTTGATTTTCATTGTTTTATCTCCTTATTTGGTGGTTCCTATCTTTTTCTTGATTGACCGATTCCTCTCGATCCGGGTCGCAATGACCCGCAAGTTATTTTTACCTCACCTGGATTGAGAGTTTAAGATTTTTCGGTCATCAGGTATCACTTGGGCGTGAATCACCAATGAACGAGGCACAAGATTACAAAAGAAATCTACCCAAGTCGTTTCTCAGATCGACTTGGAAAAAATGAAGAAAATGGTCAATCTGCAGGTCTGTCACTTCTATGACCTCGATCGGGGAGTTGACCGAGGTCAGTTGGGGGCGAACACTGGTTTGTCTAAGTTGACCAAACATAAAAGCAGAACTCAATATATATATATATAATTGATAAAAAAAATAATAATTATTTTATTAATTTAAAGTTATAAATTTTTTTATTATTTTATAAATGTACTTTATTATGAGTTTTATTTATTTTTTCGAGGTATAAAATTAAAAGTTACTTTTTAGGTTTTATTCATCTATGTTGTTGAGATTTTTATTTTTATTTTTTATATTTAAATTTGTATTATTTTATAAAATTATAAATTGATTTTCGATACTTAAATATGTTTTTATTATATATTTTTTAATTTAATATACACATTTAAATAAATAAGACTATTTATTATATAGGTATAGTTATATGTAGTTCATCTATGAATTTTATATACTATTTTATTTTAATGTTTTCTTTATGTTTCTATTATGATTTTAATATGTACATATACGAAATTATAAAAATATAAAATTACAAAAATAATAAAGAATACATAAAATGAATATTTTAATCAGGTATGATATAGAATAGGGTTCCAAAACCTAACTTTTACACCTTAATTCCAAAAAATATGACACCACCTTCATTAAATAGATATTGAAAATTATATACAATTAAAGGGATTTTGATATATTTTGACTTTTTATTTGAGAGATACGGGTCTAGAAATTTGGAATTTTGGAATCTTATTCAAAGTATAACTTTTTCTTTGTGTATTAGTCTTCTATGAAATCAATTTTGATTTTTTCTATATTTTTTATCTACAACTTTCATGTTCAAAGTTTCTTTATTTGAGGTCTAAAAAGTGGATAATAAAATAGGTCCCAAAAAGGAATCTAGAATGAATTAATAAATGGGATTTTTATTGGTATTTTGGCCCTTATCTTCACCTATTTATTCTTTGTCGATCTAGTCATCAAGATGCTTAGGTCTCGATATTTAGGGTAAAAAAATAACTTCAATATTTTATTCTTTTCTTTTATTTATTATATAATTTTGGCATAAAAAACACTAATTTATACATTATTTACACAACAATGGATGAATGCTAAATAGTGCAAATCAAGGGTATTTACATACATTTACCAGGAATATTTAGGCCAAAATGATAGAATAAAGGCGATGAAATGGAGATTCATCACCCCTTATACTTGCTTTGCTTGTCCCTCGCACACACTTGTGGAATAAGTGCAGAAAATAAAAACAAAAGAAAATAAAAAGAAAGAAATTGGATTAGGTTTAATTTTCAAACTTGCATTCACAAATCAAAGTTTGGAGCTTAAGTCAGATCTTTGGAATTTTAGTGATAGTGGAACCTTATTCAGAATCGGAATTAAAATCCAACAACTATGAGAATCCCAAGACCCTGCTCAAATCTCCTAAATATCTTGGTCAGAATACATCAACTTATACGCAAACCCTTATGACTATGAATTTGACTCTTACAATGTATGTATAGCCGCTCTCCTCAACTGAAATGCCAAAGAGACTGACTTCTCCAGCATGATAACCCAGTGATTCCTCAATCCATCAACTCCTTCCTCGAGGAGCGGGGTATTCCCTTTAAAGTTCAAGTGAGAACCAACTCAAGAGGAGAAGGAGAAGAGAAGAATGGATGGTAGCCAGTGTATCTACCTATCCTAGGATGCAATACCAGTGTAGTCAAGTCATCCAGTAGTGGGCTCACAAGATATGACTTTGAAGATCAAGCTTGCTTGTTGACTATACAAAAATACACTCCAACATGCATTTTATTTTCAGTCAGACCTGTCCACTTTTTTGGAGTTTTTTCTTTTTATTTTTTTGAAATACTATATACAACAACATTAAATAAGGAGTTTTTCCTCTTGAACCAAAAGATTATCCCTCTTTTGAAGCATTATTGCAACCCACACTCTCCTGTATTTAGATATATATGCAACTGTATAGGTAGGGGTACACTTCCCTCCCTACATGGGGATAAATGTTTCCACTTGTGCGCATTTCATACCAGTAAATCAATACTCTCACCACTCCAACTGAGTTGAGCCAAGTGAAAGGTGCATGTGTCCAAGTTAGGCCGTTATTGACAAGAACCATGCATGTGCTCCGGAATACTCTACTTAGGCAGTCGAGAATCCATTGAACCAAGTCTCGTGATCCTCAAAGAATTAAGTCAACTAGACATGAAGTTCCAGCTCCTATAAGGTTCCAGTTATTAGGTACATTTGAGGTCCAACCAAGCTACAATCATTGGATTTTAATTATACTTGTTAAGTTATTAAACTCAATCCGAAAAATGCTAATGCCTTGCAAATGCTATGCAGAAAATGTTTTTGTGATGCAATTTTCAAAGTTTTGAACTTTTTATGGTTTTTTGAAAAGATGATGCATATACAATTTTTTCCTTTTCAAATAGGTTTTGCAAATGTTTTTAGTATTTTTAATTGTGCAAATGTTTTTGTGCATTTTGAAAACAAAAGATTTTGGCTAAAAAATAGATAAATATTTACATGGGGATGCATCTTATATCTCCAAGAGTTAGGTTTTAAAAGTTTACGAGGGATAAATAGTCATTTTTATAGACCTATATATATATATAATTTTAGTGTGATGCATATATTCCTTAAACTAATTTGAAAATCATTTTGCAAACAAATTTCAAAACTATAGTCCAATATAACTTTGGCAAATAATTTTTACAAGCATTTACATACATTTGAAAATCATTTTGCAAAGGTTTTCAAATAGTATATATAGATTTTTCAAAATATTTTTGCAGCAAATTTCAAACATCTGCAAATGATTTTACAAAAATTTCATTTTAAACAAAGAAAATAATTTTTGAAATCAAAATATTTTTACAAAGGTTGAAAATATTTAGCAAAACATTTTCCAAATAGTTTTCAAAAGATTTTTCAAAAAGATTTTCAAACTATTTTTCAAACATTTTTTAAAAAATAGATTTACCTAATATATTAATCAGTATATATAAAAATAATTTTAGGAATAATCAACATCATTTTATTAAGTGTTTTCAATGTATTCTAATAATATTTTTAGCGATATTTATTATTAAAAATATGAAAGTATGAGTTATGGCTAAAGTTTATATGCAGTATATACGACCCCCTCTTAGCTTGAGCTATGTCCTCATATATCAGAGGGAAAAGAGAAGACATAACTTGTACTAAGTATATGTAAGTCTAAAGAATGAACAAACAAAGAAATCAATGAGCCAATGAGTAATTCTAAGTATAGCAGACTGTACACAATACATGGAGGGGAAAGGGTGGGAATGAGTAGATCATACTCAGACTGCCTCTCCCTATAATTAGAGTAAGACATCCCTAAGTATAGACAAGAAGAGGAGACAGTGGAGAGGTTCAAATAATAAAAGAACTCAGGGTGCACACCCCCATACTTAGGACAAGGTACGTCCTAAGTATAGGAGACTGACAAAAAGGGGCGATACCTTTTCGGTAGAAAAAGAAAAATTAAAAGGAAAAGAAGAAAAAAGAAAAGAGATGAAGATAGAATAGGAAATTTGAACAATTTGGGGTGCACATCCCCCCTCCACTTAGGACAAAGTATGTCCTAAGTGTAGCACTGATAAAGAGGATGCCTCCTTTTCGATTGAATAAAAGAAGAAAAAAGGAAAAGAAGAAAATAAGAAAAGAAAAAAATCATTCAAAAATATTTGATTCGCTTGTCTTCGATTATAGCTAGCGAAGTATTCAGTTTGTCATCAAAGATCACTTGAACAAGTCGCACTATACGTCAACCCAAACCGCAACAGAGTCAACAACCAACAGTAATGTGTCATGTTGAAGATAAGGCTTCAGAAGATGTCCATTGACTAAAAATGGTTGTGCATCAGTTGGCAAACCAGATATTATTACACTTCCATTGTCACACACATGCCCCACTATAAACATCCCTGTCCATTTGCTCTCTAGTTTGCCAGGAAAAATCTTTAATTTTGCATCAAACAACAATACCTTCTGACCCGACTCGAAGGATTTACGTGGATATGCTTTTCGTGTCACTTCTTGACCTTCTCCTTGTATACCAGCTTGTTGTCGTATGCATAGTCTCTAAATTCCAACAATCTTTTCAGAACCACTTTTCAGTTCTTCCCAACTTTCTCGGAGTCTGAATTACAGATTTTGATGGCCCACAATGATTTATTTATCATGTCAAAGTATAGATGACATGGATTGCTGACACTAATCAGTTAGAAGATGTTCCTAGTGGTGACTTGTACGCGGTTCTGTAAGCCCAAAGAACTGAATCAAGTAGCTGAGACCGGTTCTTGCAATCCGGACGCACAAGCTTTTACAGAATTGTCTTTATCTCACTGTTTGAACATTCAGCTAAGCCATTGGACTGTGGGTGGTATGGTGAAGCAACACGATGTTCTATGTAGAATCCCTGACTTAGCTTCTTCACCTCTTTGTTTATGAATTGACTTCCGCCATATTATATTAGAATTTTGGAAATCCCGAACCATGCAATTATGTGTTCTCGTAGGAATCCACAAACGGTCTGACTATCGACGATTTGGGCGGGAATAGCCTCCACCCAGCAACTCACATAGTTGACAGCAAGTAGGATATATTCGTAGCCCTGACTGTTCGGAAATGGGCCCATAAAATCTATGCCCCATGCGTCAAGACGCCTGATATCTGAATGAAGGCATCATTTCTCTCATTCCTATAGTGTTGCCCATCTTCTAGCAGTCAGTGCAACACTTGACATAATCCTCTCCATTCTTGAATAGTGTAGGCCACCAAAGGCCACATTGAAGAACCTTATCTATTGTTCGTCTACTTGAATGTTGTCCTCTAGATTCTTCATCATGATAAAGTGCAAGGACACTCGGAACTTCCTCCAGAGGGACACCTCTGATGAGCGATCGATCAACTAGGGTTTAGTATCAAATAAAATCAAGGGCATTGTGATTCCAATCAATCGATCGGGCACAACAAGAAAAATAGAAACCACTCAATCAATAGAAAAAGGCAATCAAAACAATGTACTCAAGAGGATGAGTAAAACCTACGAAGTAGTCAGTAATCAGTCTAGAAAATGCATATTTTAGTTAATTTTTTATTTTACAAATTTTTAAGTTTTTCTGTTAAGAAAGAAAACAACCGAAGATGAAAACAAACACAACTTTTAGAATTTTTATTGAGGCAAAAAATATTCAAAAATCATAAACAATTTTTTTATGTTTTTCAAATATTCAGATGTTTTGGTGATTTTCTTGATTTTTTTTAATTTTTATATGATTTGATAAAATTCCAAAAAGAGCAAAACAAGGAAACAATGCACGACCAAGACAAAATTACGAATTAAAAATATTTGAAGTGCCTTAATGTCATGTGTATGAAATTTATTGGAAAGTATGAAGAAAATGCTACAAACATGCATTGAAATCCTATTTATATTTTTCTAGAATTTTTAATGATTTTATGAGTTTTTTAGTCTTTTGAGATTTTTAGGGGATATGATTATTTTCGAGGCAAAACCGGTAGTGAAAATAAAGTACACTCAAAACAATAAACAGTAATTTTTTTTGGAATTTTTAGCACAATTTTTATAATTTTTATGTATTTTATATAACAAACAGTGAGTTTTTTATGGTTTTGATTTTAGAAAATAAAATATCCAACAAAAATCCCTACAATAATGATAAATAATACATGATATCAAGAGCTTACAATATTATTTATATAATTTTTGGGCTTAATTATATAATTATTTAGTCAAAACATAACACATAGTTTGCAGGGGCCTAGTTGCAATTACTATAAATTTACAAGGTAATTAATAACATAGATAAGATGTATAGGGCCTAATTCGCAAAAGTCCAAATAAACATGCACACAACACGTGAGTCAGGGAATCAGGGGTATAAATGTAAATAACAGAAAGTTTCAATTCAAAACATAACAATCAGAAGTTTAGGATAAAGCATGCATATACACCAAATACCATGTGGCACGACACGTGAGCTCACTCGAACATGACTAGAATGCAATTATCACAAACAATCAGGGTCCATGTGCAAAACAACCATGCTATTTTAAACTACAACAAATATTTACAAGACTAAACTATAAAAACAGAATAGAGAGGGGCCTAAGGACAAGTTACCCCTTATAGGGCACGATCCAACAATCGAAGACGCTCCACTTATGATCGGTTGACTAGGACGTGAGTGTACCGCTTCGGTGATGGAGGGTGCAGATGAGATCCGCAGATGGATCTAATGGCCGGAGGCCTCCGTAGATGAACGACTCGGATTAGAACTGGGGCGACCTTTGATCGGACGGTGCGGGAGGCGTCTGGAAGAATGGGGAAGAACTCACCTCTGGTGAGTTTCGATTATCGATTGCACGCATCTCCAACATCCTCTCGAGCTACTCGAGTATGGAGTAGATCAACGATGACACTCCGCAGAGGCAGGATGGGTCAGAAGGGACTAGGACCAAGCGAGGGAGCCCCGTGGGTGAATGGTGGACCTGGAACTCTCCTATGTTGTACTGGACCTCCACATGAGGTCTACTGTCGTTCCAACCGTGCAGGAGGAGTGGTATTGCTCAAAGTTCGATTTTGGCACGGGTTAGAGCGTTAGTGAGCAAAAACAAGGGCGAAGGGTGGATGGGTCAGGTCACGAATTGGTGAAGGAGAAGACCTAAAGGTCTACTCCAATCTGGTGATTGGATTAGAGAGATGGGATGCGGTGCACGATGTAGAATCAAGATGAAATCGATGCGAGGCGTACGAGAGTCAAGCGACGGAGATATGGAAAACAGAGGCTTATCGGAGCTACTCTGTTCGATTGAGAAACGATGGATTCAATGGACGATAGTTGGTCAAAGGAATACCTGAAGGTGGAGGAAAATGCCTGTGATTGCAGGCAACATTCTACGGGGGCCTTGGCCTTGCTGGCTAGCATCGCCAGAGTCTTGGCTACTTGTGGCGGAGCTGAGGTGAACACCTCGCTGTATCTAGGGCTAACATGCACGAAAAGGCTCCCTCACCCTCCCTCTCGCTCGCTATCACTCTGGGAAAGGTGGAAGGTTTGTCTGGAGGAGGTGGTGCTACCAAAAGGTGGAGGAAAAGGAGGTGGATCATGCAGGTTATATTGGAGTAAGGTTCTAGGAAGATGGGGGAGGCGCCCGCGAATCGAGGTGCGGATCGATCACGGGAACATCGGGCGAGGGTTAGGAATCCACACCCTCAATTCGGAACTAAAATTTGGGTGAAAAGGGTATCGGATTGGGTCTAGAAAAATTGGAGAAAAATGGGCAAAACCCGACTTGGCAAAAAAGGGCACCGGGGTGGGGCAATTGATCGGAGTCAACAATCCGAGGTGGCTCAATCAAAGGTTGCCAAGGATACAGACAAAATAAGCTACATGACAAAATAGAGAAGAAAAATAAAGATAATTAAATTAAAAATAATAAATGAATTTAAATTAAAAATGAACAATGTCGATTATTTTCAGGAATTTTTCTGTGATTTTTAGTTATTCTTATGAAAAAGAAATTAGTGTATAGACAATATATAGTATTATATACATGTGTAATATACCTATAAATTATATACAATTATTTTCTTTTTGTTTTTTACATAATTCCAAATTTTTTATATTTTAATTATTTTCAACATAATTTTAAGAATACAGATTAATTTTTATTTTATTTTTATGAGTTATTTACATGTATAAAATAAATAGTGAATGTTGTATATATACATCTATTTTGTACAATGAAAGGGGAATTTTATTCTAGCTTTTATTCAGTTCTTGTGATTTTTATTTTCTTTTTATATTATTATTAGAAAATATACAAGGAGGTAAAAATAATTATTTAATTTTATTTTGTCAAAACTAATCATTTATACATATATGTAATATGTTCTATATATAGTGGACCCTATCTCTCTCTACTTATTTTATTAGGCGATCGGGTCAAGGCTTGACCTTCTCTTGGGGTTCCGATCACTCTGTATATATTTTAAATACCTCCTTACTTTTTCTTTTCCTTTATTCTTTTATTTTTGCACAAATATATGCTAATTATGCAGTATTAACAAATGCATGCATGATGCTATGTTATTGTATTTACACCTATTTACATGTTTTTTACCAAGATAAATAGCTAAAATAAAAGAATAAAGAGTGAGAATTAGGGATTCATCAACCTCCTCTAAATGCAATCTCCATGCTCACAAATTAGATACGGATCCTCCCACTGGTAATAATGGACTTTAGACAAAAAATTGTTAATTTTAAGCTCCAGCCAATCTTGTGGAGTTCTCATGGTCACAAGATAGTTCACAATATTAGCATACCATGGAAGCAAGGTAACTGACAAAATTGCCTCATATGGAAAGGTTTCAGTGATAGGTTTCTAGCTTGTCTCAGGAGATTCAGGCTCAGGAAGTATGGATAAGTGATCAACCACCATATTCTTAACTATAAGCTTATCGCAAATTTCAAGGTCAAACTCCTGGAGGAGAAGGATCCACCGAATGAGACGTGGTTTGACATTCTTCTTTTGTTGTAAGTAACGGATGGTCGAATGATATGTGTAGATGATGACCTTTGATCCAAGGAGATATGATCTGAACTTTTCCGAGACAAAGACTATAGTTAGAAGCACCTTCTTAGTGATTGTAATTTCTTTGAGCATTATCGAGTGTTCATCTAGCGTAGTGAATAACAAATGAGATGTTATCTTTCTCTGTCCAAGCACAACACTGATGGAATAATATGACACATCAGTCATTATCTCAAAAGATTGTGTCCTAATCGACGACTGCAAGATAGGGGCCTGAGTTATAAGTTCTTTCAACAGATTATAGGCAAGAAGCACATGGTCGTCAACAATGAAATCATTCTCCTTACCGAGTAACTCAGTCAACGGTCAGGCCAACTTAATGAAATCTTTGATAAATTGTTGGTAAGAACCGACATGGCTCAAGAATGACCTGTCCTGATGGATGGTTGTTAGTGGATATCACTTTCAAGTTACCTCCACGTTGGTTGGGTCAACATCCATGCCACATTTAGATACTACATGTCCTAGCACAATTCCCTCGGTCACAATGAAGTTGCTATTCTCCGACGAGAGCACCATATTTACTTCATAGCACTGTCGTAAGACTCGATCTAAATAATCAAGGAATTGATCAAAGGAGTCCCCGTAGACCGAGAAATCATCCATAAAGATCTCAATAAAATTCCCCACCATGTCAGCGAAAACTGCAAGCATACGCCTCTTAAATGTGGTTAAGTCATTGCATAACCCGAACGACATCTGTCTGAATGCGTATTTACGAAAGGGATAAGTGAACGTGGTTTTCTCTTGGTCTTCAGGAGCTATGGCAACTTGGTTATATCCAGAGTATCCATCCAAGAAGCAGAAGTATTCTTTTGCTTCTAGTCTCTCGATAATCTGGTCAATGAAAGGCAAAGGGAAATGGTCCTTCTTGGTGGCGAGATTGAGTCTTCTACAATCTACACACACTCGACAGGAAGTGGGTACTATGGTCGTGATCTCCTCTCCCTTGTCATTCTTCATGATGGTGAACTCTGATTTCTTTGGCACTACATGCAGAGGGCTCACCCATTTGTTATCCGAGATGGCATATATGAATCCCGCATCGCAACATTTCTGAATTTCTTTCATAACAACCTCCAAAAGATTTAGATTCGGCATTCTCTGAAATTCATGGGAGGGTCTACTGTCTTGTTCAAGGAAAATTTGATGCAATCACATGGATGGATTGATCCCATGGATATCCAAAGTTTTCCAACCTATTACCTTGCGGCTACGTTCAAGTTCCTCCATCTGATGAGATTCTAGGTCTTTGGTTATATGGGCATTGATAATGACCGGGTACATGTTTGGTTCACCCGCAAGGAAGGTGTCCTTCATATTGGAGGACAATGGTTTCAGCTCAGGCAGAGTGTGAACTGCTTTGACAGTGACTTCAGCTATCATCGTAGGTGGTTGATTGTTTGTCTGTTCAGTGTCCACCATACTTTGTTCTACCTCTTAATTAAAAAAATCACAGAAGTTGTCAATAATGTCTTCTTTATCGTGGAAATCTTTTAATGATCTGCTCTTGGTCTTGAGGGGACATCATCACGACCGGGATCTCATCAACTGAGTCAACAACAATCTCATCACAATCGACAAGAGAAAATTTGACTACGCTCTCTATTTCTTCCCTGGGACAGAGGAACTCATGGATCTCATTATCATCCATAAAGAGGTTTGTATGTTGAATTTTTGCCAAAAAAGTTTCAATCTTCAGAATGATCGATCACCCTTGCACACATTGCATATGTTCCCTTTATCGTTTTTGCATCAGACACGGTCTCTATCTTGACTTTATTATTGCTGGAGCTGAAGGTGATCTCTCCAGTTCCATAATTCACCACTGTGTTGGTTGTTTGCAGGAACAATCATCTAAGTATAGCTAGGGTGAGGAGCAAAGGTGTGTAGACGTCGATATCTAGTACAACAAAATCAACAGGGAAATACGTCCCCTTAACCGTAACAATCACATCCTCCAGCATGCCCCTAGGCCTCTTGACAGATTTGTCTGCGAATTGCACAATCATCTTTATAGGTTTGAGCAATCCTAGCCCAAATTCTAGGAGCAGTAAGGTTGGCATCATGTTGATAGAAGACCCACTATTGAGCAAAGTGCATTAAAATTCCAAGTTAAACATCTAATAGGTGACGAGGTGCGCCCTTATCTGACTTCTTGTCTGGGAGATTACTGATGCCATTTATTGTGGCCATTGTAAGGATATTCTTTTCAAACTTTCCACTTTTGCTTCTGACATTGAGAGGATGAGGCATATGCTTAGTTGTACATGCATCTTTAAATCCTTTCTTCATAGCTGGCATGTACTCTAGAGATTTCATCAAGGACATATTCAAGATCAAATTTTGGATAATTACAACAATGGCATGATTAGACAAAGTATTTTTCAAAATTTTTTCTTTGTGTTTTTTCATTGCTTATGGAAAGGGAATATTTACAAAATCTGAAACAATATCATTAAAATTTTTTTCCCTATCATTGTTTACAGGTAGACGGTAAAAAGGTATAGAATCGTATAAAATCCGTGGATCGAAAATTGTAGGCTCATCTTCTGGCGCTGGCACTGGGTTTGTTTTAGGTGCAAGATTCTTCAAGGCTGGAGATGGTTCTACAGCACATGCAGGTGTTTCCAAAGCTAGCTGGTTTCCACCAAGGATGTTGTCGTCTTTTGTATTTCTGTGTTTTCTTCTATTTTTGTGACTTTTTGCAGATGGTGTTCCTTTAAAAATTCTACGTAGTCCTCGCGTAGGTTGGACTGACAACTCCTTGTCAGATGCAATGTGCTTTATGTTCGCGACTGCAGATGGATGCAATGTTCTACCGCTCCGGAGAGTAACAACGATAGATATAAACAAATCATTTCTACCTGAATCGGATAGATCACTGCAAACTACCTACTCCATGCATTGAAAATTATTCGAATTAGCCTCGACCTGAGCTGATGTAATGGTTTTGGCAGCCATCAAGTCATTTATCTTCTGTGTCATCTCAACCATATTCTTGACGAGTTGCTCTAGGAATTTGAGGACAGGGTTCACCGATGCAACCTCAGAAGAATTGCCCACATGGGGACTCTAGTGCTAATGGTGAGGGGGAGGCTACTGCTGGTAACCCTATGTAAATTGGTCAGGAGGATGAGAGGAATACTGTGAATATTGTTGGGAGGGATGAAAGTTTTGGTAAGATGCAGTCGGTTATGAATCTCAATTTCACCACCTTTATTCTATCATCTTGCCCATAAAAACCCTAGTAAATTCATGTAAATACCCTTAATTCATTCGATCTAACGTTTATGCATCATTGTGTAAATAGTGTATAAAATACTATTTTTAGTGCCAAAATTATAGAATAAAGAAAAGAAAAGAAAAATAATAAAATATCAAAGATATTTTATGACCTTAAACCTCGAGACCTAGTCATCTCGATGACTAGGTCGACATGGAATAAACTAGGGGGAGATAAGGGCCAAAAATACAATAAAATTCCCTTTCATTTATTCCTTTATTATTCGATTTCGGGACCTATTTCTTTTTACACTTTTTATACCTCAAATAAAGAAACTTTGTACATGAAAGTTATATATAATAAAATATTGACAAAATGCAAAATTAATTTCATACAAAAATAAAATACAGAATAAAAGTTATACTCAGATGAAGATTCCAAAATTCCAAATTCCCAAACCCATATCCTCCAGATAAAAACTCAAATACATGAAAATCACCTTTAATTGTATATAACTTTTTATAAGCTATTTAATGAAGATGGTTTCATATTTTTTGGAGTTAAGTATGAAAGTTAGGTTTTGGAGCCCACTTGTATAGTATACCCGATTAAAATAATCATTTTATTCATTATTTTTATAATTTTATATTTTATAATTTTGTAAATATTATTTATGATATATTTACATAATAAAATAGGAATAAAAGCATAAATAAAGTACTAAAATAAAATATTTATATAACATATAAAGATGAATATACAATAACTATACCTACACCAATACATTAAATATACTTATTTATATAAGTGTATTTATTTCATCAAAAAATATAATAAAAATGTAATAAAAATATATTTAAGTATTGATGAGTACTATTCTCATTCTTTATTCTTTTTATTTTAGCTCTTTCTTTTAGAAAAACCACCTATAATTGGTTGTAAGTACAATAACTTAACATTTTGCATGCCATTGTTAATATATCACATTTAGCATTTATTTTGCAAAAATAAAAAAATAAAAAGCAAATAAAAAGAATGATGTATTTATAATAAATACATAGTGACCCAACCCCAAGAGAATGTCAAGCCTTGACCTGATCGTAAAAAGAATAAGTAGAGAGAGACACGGGTACACTATGTACTGAAAATGTCACCTATACTTGTCAAAATTATTTATTTATTTCTTTTTGATATTATACACACTTGGATATAGTTCTAGTAATAACATAAAACTATATCAAAAATCAAAAATAAAAAAATCGATAATTCTTTGTACAAAAGACACGTGTATATAATACAATACCAATTTATCATACGTCTTAATCAATTTATAAAAATAAAATAGAACACATTGTATAATCCTTAATTTATTGTGTAAATAAATAAAATATAAAATAAAACGAATTTTTGTAAATATAATAAAACAAAATACATGTACATAATACATAAGTAAATTATAATTGTATATAATACTATATATTGTATATACCTTATTTTTGTTTTTCATAAAATAATTAAAAATCATAGAAAAATGGCTTACAAAATAGTAAACATTTTCTATTTTATACACTTTTTAATTTAAAATCATCAGTTATTTTTATTGATTTTTCTTTTATTTTTGTAACCCATGCGTTACTATTGGTCCATGTCAGCATGCTGACCTTGGTCAACGGTCTCTTCTAGCCGGGTTGGGTTTGGACTTGTTTTGCTTGACTTTATCTTCATTTTCTAGAAATCGACTCTGACCTCCGATTGCCTTGATTCCAACGCCTGACTATGCTCCTAGGATATGATTCGTTCTTGTGCTTTGAGTTTCAAAAAAAATTGGGATGACCACTTATCACTTATGGAATTTGCCTATAATAATAGCTACCAAGCTAGTATCAACATAGCTCCATATGAAGCCTTGTATGGTAGAATATGCAGAACACCAGTGTTCTGGAATGAAGCGGGAGTACCAGAACTACTCGATCCTGAATTGATCCAAACTACTAGAGAGAAAATAGAAGAAATCAAAACACATTTGAAAACAACACAAAGTCGACAGAAAAGTTATGCTGAGAAACAAAGGCGAGACCTAGAATTTGAAGTTGGTGAAGAAGTATTTTTAAGAGTTTCTCCTTGGAAGGGTCTTCTAAGATTTGGTACGAAAGGAAAACCCGCTCCATAATATATTGGACCTTATGAGATCATTCAAAGAATCGGTCAAGTGCCATATCTCTTATTACTCCAACTAGAGTTGGCTCAGATTCATAATGTTTTTCATGTCTATACACTTAGAAAATACATTCCAGATTCCTCACATGTGATAGAACTGATGAATCCATGATTCATCGCCTTTATTCTTTCATTTTGGCTAAAATCCTTGGTAAAATACATGTAAATATCCACTAATTCCATTAAATTAACACTTCAACCACAATTATTAATATTATATATTTAACACTTGTTTTTACCAATATAAAAGAATAAAGAGAAAAAAGAAAAATAAAAATAAAAGAAGGCTGGATATGTAATATACAGACTGATCCTAACCCCGAGACCAGGTTAATATTGACCGGTTCGACAAAAGAAATAAGTAGGGGAAGATAAGGATCCTAATTTATAAAAATATTAAGAAAATCAAGACCAAAAAAGTGATTACCCATTTTTCACCATTTAAATACTTCACCTATTTTATTTATCATGAAAACCACTTCAAATTAAAACACTCCTTTTATAAAAGTTGTTCATAAAAATATATATTATTTTATAAAAATATTAGAAAAATATTTCGGCATAAAAATAAAATAACCATAATGGACTGGAAAAAACCGCAAAAGCCGACTTCTACGGTTCATATCTATTTATAGGAAACTCCAAAATGGCCAAACTCACTTTTAAAATCCGTTTTGTATATAATACTATTTATTTAAAAAATCAGAAAAATATTCGGATAAAATCGGTGAGTTTCGGCTTTTTGGACCCGTTATATACCTGTATTATATGTATAATCTTCCTGGATTTTTAATTAAATAACCGTAAATCTGATTAACTTAATTCTTTTTCCTAAAATTATCTAAAATTGTATATAAAAATATAAAAATATAATAGAGTCAAAATACCCAAAAAATTTGGAGCCCTGAAGCCACTACTTTTTTCGTCCGGGCTTAATAACTCGGTCGTATGAACTCCGATTTAAGCAAACTCAATCCCGAAAATTATATTTTTCAATTATCTACAAAATGACACTAGTTTCGCTAAAATCGGAGTTAATACGAAAAAAGCGATTTTCGGGTCCGTACAATAAACCGTAACTTATATTATTATTCAATACATTAACTCTTTATTTTTATTTTAAATAATATATTATTTATTTAATTAAATTATTTAATTTATTAATTTTTTAAGTTAAATAATTACTTAATTACTTACTTAATTATTTAATTAATACTTAATTACTTAATTATATCCTTAATTACTTAATTAATTATTTAAATAATTTATCAATTATATTTATTTATTAATTATATATTTAATTTCGAAATTATTATAATTAATTTTATTATTGATTATTTAATTATATTTATTTTATTTATTTTCCCTCTCTTTTCCTCTCTCCCTCTCTTCTTTTCCACCTTCTCTCTCCTACTTTCCCAATTCTCTCCCCGTCACCTTCTTCCCCAGCCCATCTTCCCCTTCTTCTTCTCCTTCACCGGCCGGCTGTTAGGCCGGTAGCCTAACAACCTCGGCGGTGACGCCACCCACCGCCGGTGACGGGAACCGGCTGCTTGCTCCCCAAGGAACCTCATCTTCCCCATTTTCCCGTCCAGATTCATCCTCTTCTCCCTCTATAAATAGAGCTTCACCCCAACCGGAGTTAGGTATCCACCATTATCCACCATTTCCGACCCGTAAGCTCCGAGAGAGTTGTTGAGAGGTGACAGCTCCCCGATTCTTTGTTGAGCGAGGCGGAGATCTAGGTGGGCGCGATCGCCGGCAGCGTTGCAGCGTTAGCTCCACCGTGCGCAGCCTCCGCGAGCGCGCCGTCGCGTCGAGGCAAGGACTTTGGGACTCTGTTCGAGCTCCATCATGGGCGCATTCAACCTTCATTCACCTTCCAGGTCAGGCTTTCCATACTTCTCTCTGTTCTCTCTCTCTCTCTCCCCGATTTCTCTTCTCAATCCTTCCCTTCTCTGACCTGGGTTTCTCTCTTCTCGATCCCGTTTTCAATCCTCTTCTATTCTTAATCTCATCCTTATTCTCCGAATTCTTCGTCGATTTTGCTTGGCTTTGCATTTCCGACTTCATCACACATTCAATCCCTCCACGCTGTTGTTCTATGTCTCATAACTACCTCCCCGTTCGCAATCGGTGGGCGGTGACTCGGCCTCTGCGCACGCAGCTGCGTTGAGGCATACGTCCGTAATTCTCAGGCACAATCCCATCCGCGATTTCAACCAGTTGTTTCCAGGTTCGATTTCCATAGATTTCTCATTTCCTTCCTTTCTTATTCCCTGTTTCTCATCTGCTCGTATTTCCTATCCGATTCGAACTCCAAAACACTTGATTTCACCCGTTTACAGTACTTACCTTCGATTCAATTGTATCACACAAACGTATTCGTCCAATTTCCATTCACGGAACTACCACCAGTCCTGGATTTATACCTTTCATCATGACATCAGGATAGCTATTCCTTCACGCACATACGTTTTTTGTAATATTCTGCTTATGTTTCCCTTTATACTTAGGATCAAGTAATCCTGAGTATAGCAAGCTGTACATAAAGGGAACTCCGAGTGAAGGATGTACAGAGTCTCCCCCCCTATACTTAGGGTGAAAAATCCCTAAGTATAGGCAACAAAACAGGGGCAGAAAGAATGAAAAGAATACCCGAAGGTCCTACATCCCCCCTATACTTAGGGTAAAGTACACCCTAAGTATGACATAATCACAATATGCGAAAAGGGATGCGGAACTAAAGAATAGAATGATATTGACAACTAGATCTATACAGGTCGGAAGAACAGTGATAATCAGGCGTGAGATGCAATAGATGTGAGTCAAGAGACCACATCTCACGCAAAATGAATAGGGGCAACATCTACGACCCGCGGCTCATGATCTAGAAATGGCTTGAGCCGCTGTCCGTTTACGCGAAAGGTACTCTCAGAAGACAACTCAGATATGTCAATACTCCCGTTGTCGTGTACCTTTCTCACAAGATAAGGTCCCTTCCATTTGCTCTGTAGCT
Organism: Ottelia alismoides; assembly: GCA_037367405.1. NCBI lineage: Eukaryota > Viridiplantae > Streptophyta > Magnoliopsida > Alismatales > Hydrocharitaceae > Ottelia > Ottelia alismoides. Next base: position 585,997 of record JAZKJV010008380.1, on the reverse strand, counting down.
TCCCTGGAAATAGGCGAAGCCTAGCATCAAACAGCCATACTCTCTGTCCAGGCTCAAAATGCTTGTGGCTGATATGAGAATCATGCCACTCCTTCACTCTCTCCTTATACTGTAGGCTGTTTGAGAAGGCGGTATCACGAAGCTCCTCCAGGGCTGCTAACTCTGCCCTCCTCTGGTCTCTTACACTATCTGGATCCAAAAGAATATCTGTGACTGCCCAAAGTGACCTGTGCCTCAACTCAACTGGTAAATGGCACGGCTTGCCATATACGAGACGAAAGGGAGATGTGCCCAAAGGTGTCATGAAAGACGTCCTATATGCCCACAAGACCGAGTCCAAAAGCTGTGACCAATCCTTTCGGTCAAGGTGGACGACTTTCTGCAAAATATTCTTGATCTCCCTGTTCGACACCTCGGCTAGACCATTCTTCTGTGGATGGTATGGAGTGGCAACTCGATGGTCTATGCCGAACTCGCTAGCAAGTGCCTTCACATGGCCATTGATGAAATGAGACCTCCCATCAGATATCAATACTCGAGGTACCCCGAACCGCGTGATGATGTGCTTCCTCAAAAATCTGCAAACTGTCCTGGCATCGGCGATTCGGGCGGGGATGGCCTCAACCCAACGACTCACATAATCAACGGCCAACAGAATGTACTCAAATCCCTGACTCTTAGGGAATGGACCCATGAAATCGATGCCCCATGCGTCAAAAACCTCACAGAAACGAATGGGCTGCATCGACATCATATTACGCTGTCCACAAGTGCCCATCCTCTGACAATCAGTACACCTCTTCACGAACTCATTAGAGTCCTTGAAGAGAGTAGGCCACCATAGGCCGTATTGGAGCACTTTTTGTGCCGTTCTTCTCCCTGAGTGATGTCCTCCTGCCTCAAGCTTGTAGCAGTAAGTGAGGACGCTGTGATGCTCCTCCTGAGGAATGCACCTACGCCAGATACTATCCCCTCCCTCATGGTAAAGGATGGGATCCTCCCAATGGTAAAACTTGGCCTTCGCGAGGAAGGTCTCAAGTTTTTGCGTGGGCCAATCTTGTGGAACTTTCTTGGTGACAAGATAGTTCATAATATCGGCGTACCATGGGAGCGAGGCGATAGCAAGGATCACCTCATCTGAAAAGGTCTCACAAATAGGGTTAATGTGCTCAGAATCCTCAAGATACTCCAATCGGAAGAGATGATCCGCCACCACATTCTTGACTCCAGGCTTATCCTTGATCTCAATGTCAAACTCCTGGTGTAGAAGGATCCATCTAGTCGGTCTAGCCTTGGCATCCTTCTTTGCCATGAGGTACATGATGGCGGTATGATCAGTATACAAGGTCACTCTAGATGCAATAATGTACGATCTGAACTTATCTAGGGCGAAGACTATGACTAGCATCTCTTTCTCTGTGACTGTGTAATTCTGTTGTGCGGAATCCAAGGTGCAGCTAGCGTAGTGAATAGCAAATGGGACTCCATCTCTCCTCTGTCCCAGCACAGCCCCTACGGCAAAATCAGAGGCATCCGTCATGATCTCGAATGGGAGAGACCGATCAGGCGGCTGGAGAACAGGAGCCTCAACAACACATCTCTTGAGAGTCTCGAAGGACGAAAGACACTTGTCGTCGACAAGGAACTCGGTGTCTTTCGTCAGCAGATCAGTCAATAGCCGGGCAATCTTACTGAAATCAAGAATGAATCGTCGGTAGAAACCGACGTGCCCTAGGAATGACCGTAACTGCCACAGATTGGACGGCGGTGTAAGTTTTTTAATGACATCTACCTTGGCCAGATAAACCTCCATGCCCCTATTGGAGATGATATGGCCAAGCACCGTCCCTTGAGTCACCATAAAGTGACTCTTCTCCCAAGATAACACCAAGTGAACCTCTATACATCGCTGAAGGACACGGTCTAGGCAGTCAAGACAGGAGTCGAATCCGTCGCCGTAGATCGAGAAATCATCCATGAAGACCTCTAAGCACTCCCCTACCATGTCCGAAAAGATCCACAGCATGCATCTCTGAAAAGTCGCAGGGGCATTGCATAGCCCAAATGGCATGCGTCGGAAGGCGTATGCGCTGAAGGGACAGGTAAAGGTAGTCTTGTCCTGGTCCACAGGAGCGATGACCACCTGGTTGTAGCCCGAGTACCCATCTAGAAAACAATAATGGCTCTTCCCTGCCAGTCTCTCAATGATCTGATCAATAAAGGGCAGGGGGAAATGATCCTTCTTGATGGCCTGGTTGAGTCGTCTGTAATCCACGCAAACCCTCCAAGAAGTGGGTACTCGTGTAGCGATCTCCTCTCTAGACTCCGTGACCACTGTAGTGATGCCCGTCTTCTTGGGCACCACATGCAAAGGGCCGGCCCACTTGGAATCGGAGATGGGGTAAATAAAATCGGTGCTCCACCATTTTGATATCTCCTTCATGACAACCTCTCTTAGATTCGGGTTCAGCCGCCGCTGGAACTCGCACGACGACTTCGCCTCATCTTCGAGATAGATATGGTGGGAGCACAGGGCCGGACTTATCCCCTGGAGATCTGCTACGCTCCATCCTATCGCCTTGCGGTTCTTTTCAAGAACCCCCTATCAAACGGGATTCCTGCTCTCCAGTCAAATCGGCGGAGATAATGACTGGGTACATCTCATGCTCACCCACAAGGAACTTATACTTCAGTGACGCAGGAAGTGGCTTTAGCTCTGGACAAATTGGTGCTGGAAAATCTGGCTTCGAAAGAAGCCGTGTGTATGCTGCCAAATCTGCCCGAGAGAATGAGAACTTACTCTCACAAACTGGATCTGGAGAAGGCTGCTCAACTGAACTGTCTCTGCTCTGCTCGGCATCTACCTCCTCCCTATCTGCAGGCTCAATGGAAGTCAGATCTGGCATATAATCATCACAATCTGCCCAATCAGACTCTGACTCCGAGGGATCTGTGTCATCCAAGGTGGCATCAGCACCACCATCATCACAAGAATCTGTCTCACGATCGAGAATCGGGTCTACTGCCTCTGAAGTATCCTGGACCAGGAATGCGTTCTCCAAGCTCTCCTCTGTCATCGTCTCTGCATCAGCGGAATCTGAAAGTGAGAGGATGTCATGTGCGTTAGGATCTGCCCAAACTGCCTCATCGTCTGTAATCACAAAGTCGCAGTCCTGGTGGATGTCTAGCCCGACATCTGTCATCTGTTCTGTATCTAAAGTAGTCTCTGAGCATGATCTGTCTCTGGCTCTGTTGTCCTCGACCGTCTCTATTTGTACACTTTCACCCTCGACGTGAAAGTATACCTTCCCACTATCATGGTCGGTCACTGCCTTGGATGTGGCCAAGAACGGGTGACCTAGAATGATGGGGATATCGGTCACTGACTCAAGGATCTCCATGTCCAACACTACAAAGTCCAAGGGGAATTGCAGACCCTGAATCATGACGACAACGTCTCTAAGCAACCCCTTTGGTCTCTTGACAGATCTATCCGCAAACTGAAGGACTGTCCTGCTTTGTCGTAGAGTGCCCAACTCAAAGCGGTCGAGAAGGGCTGCCAGAAGTAGGTTGATCGACGATCCGCTGTCTAATAGAGTACGGTTGAACCTCTGCTCACTGATATGGCATATGACATAAGGGGCTCCTGAATCTGGCCTCTTGGCCGGCAGACGGTTCTGGATCGCGAAACAAGTGGCTTTCGTCAGCACATGGATCTTTGAATGATGGTTCCTCCTCTTCCTTCTGACTGTGGTCCTGTCTCTAAGTGAACGCTGAAGAAGGGGGATGTGCTGCAAAGCCTCCTGAAGAGTCAGCTGTATGTGAAACCGATCTATCATCTGCTAGCTAAACTCTTCCTGCTCTCTCTTTTTGGGATTTTCTTTTTTCTTCCCCTTCCCCATCTGAAGGTCTCTAGGGAAGGGGATCACAGGGTCCTTCTCAGATGAAGGACTAGGAGAGGGTCTAGATGGTTCGACGACCGGATCCACACATACATCATGCACCACAGTGGGACCAGAAGAAAATAAACCCTTTCCTTTATTCACAGAAATGTTCCGAGATACATCAGAAGTAGGAAAAACAACAGGAATCTCAGAAGTCTTGGTGGTATCAGTACCTCCATCGGCTGGAAGACTCGCGACCTCAGTACCGTGCTCTGGCTCGGCAAAATGGGTGGCCTCAGTACCACCTCCTCCAACTGGTGAAACGACAGCCTCAGTACCGCCGGTGAGATCAACATCCATGGTGGTGTCAGTACCACCGTCATCATCTCTAGCGGCTTTAGTACCGCTCTCCTCCTCATCTGGCGCTCTGGAAGTATCCTCGTGGTGTAGCTCAGACGAGGCGCCGCCTGCTGGCATCCTACCGCTCGTAAGTGTGACAAAGTCAGTATCAAAAAGATAGGCAGACATATCACCAAAAGTATCACTAGGAGTGGCATACTCAGTACAAATTACCTGCTAAGATTTCCTCTTCAGATTGTTGGGGTTCGGCTCAATCTGGGCAGGGATGGCGGCCTTCCCTCTCACGATGTCCCGCATCTCCTGGCGGAACTCATCCATCTCCCGTCGAAAGGTACCCTACTGATCTGTAAGACGGCAGGCTATGTCATCCAAGGCGGGGTTCTCATAGGATGGCCCATGAGAACCTGACGGGTAGCCTCTCTGGAAGAGAGGCTATTGGTGCTGGAGCTGCTGTGGATGAGAGGGGTACTGCTGGGGATGATACTGCTGCTGAGGCTGATCACGCCTCCAAGGCTGTCCCTGCTGATGGGGAAGAGGACCATACTGTGGTGACTGCTGCGGCTGGGTATATGCTGGGGGCTGCTGCTGCTGGTGATCTCTCTGATGGCTGTACTGCCACCCTGTGCTGACGGCTGCTGCTGGGGCTGGGCACCTCCGGCCGCCCAACAGAATCCGGGATGGTCCCGTCAGATACCGGGCTGGGGGCGGTCGTACCAAATCCTGTTGACATCCATCAACAGCTCTGCATCGTAGGGGTCTGGCGGGAGTACTGCCAGAGGCTGATCTGGCTGGTATACCACCATCTGAGTGTCAGTGGATGGTGGTGCCTAGTAGGTGAGTTGCGGCTGCTGGTACGGCTCCGCCTGTACAAGATGGACCTGTCTAGGCTGCTGGTGGGAGCTGGAGCGCAGGGACTAGCTGTTGCTGCTACTCGGATCGCATCGTGCCTGAAGATGAGGCTGTGAAGCCGTCTGTGCCTCCTGGAGACACAAGAGCTGTGTCTTCAGGTCACTCAGAGTCTGTGCCATCTGCTCCATCTGCGTGATGCCCTGGCACTGCTTCTTCTCGATAATCTCCATCCGGTCCAGCTTCTCGCTGATGATCCCCATGTCTGCGGTAGTGGACTCGGCCTGTGCTGCGGCTACCGCGAACGAACTGGATGGACCAGCGTCGACCCATGCTATCCTCTAGTACTGCACGGTTTGTGTCTGCTGGGGTCTGCCCTGAGTGTACAATCTGGTCTGGGACATCACCATGTAGTTCTCAGCCATCTCCTCGTAGAAGGCTCAGACCTGATCGTGATCCTTGGCGAAGTAAGACCCGCCACAAGAAGCGTTCACCATGCCCTGAAGCTCTGGTGTCAGCCCGCTGAAAAAGCTCTGCACAAGGTTCGGCTTGGAAATGTCGTGGTGCGGGCATATGTCAGTCGGCTCTCTGAACCTCTCCCATGCCTCGTGGAACTGCTCGTTGGGGAGCATGGAGAAGTTGCTGATCAGGGCTCTAGCGGCGTTCGTCCGCCCGAGTGGATAGTACTTATGCAAGTACTCGGTGCGGAGCTGCTCCCAGGTGTAGACGAACTTCCCCAAGTGCTTCAGCCAGGTGGCTGCTCTATCTGCTAAGGAGAAGGGGAAGGCAATCATCTGTATGGTATCCTGGTCCATCTGACGATCGTGGACAGTACTGCAGATCATCTCAAACTCCTGCAGGTGGAGATGGGGCTCCTCAGTAGCCAGCCCGTGGAGCCAGGGTAGGAGCTGAAGTGTGTTCGGGGGGAACTTGAAGTCCCCCACGATGGCTGGTAGCACCACCCAACGGTGCGTCAGAGTCGATCCGGGGTTGTGATTCTCCTGCATCGGTCTCAGAGGTCATGCTCCTGCTGCTGCTGCGGTTGCGGCTGCTGCGGCAGCTGCCGCATCGTCGGGTCCTCCTCCGCGGTTCTCGTGGTCGGCTCTCAACTGCTCAAGCTCTCGCCTCATCTCTATCATGAATGCCCCCTGATCCCTCAACTGTTGCTGCACTGACTCATGGGAGGCGATCAGGGTGGAGTTGAACGAACCCTAGTCCAGAACGAAATGCTCCTGCTGCGGATCTTTGGGGTGATCATCACTAGCGCCGGCCATGGTCTCTGAAAAAGCAAAAGACCCAAACTCAGTTGCCGAAAAATCATCTGTTTGTCTCTCCTCTGGCACTAGTATCTCGGTATCAGAAGAAGGGTGATCGAGGGGGAACAGGGCGAAGTCGTACTCGGGTTCGGAGAGCGGGTCTGAGCTCCCACGAACCGACCTAGATGAATGGGCTGGAGTGCTAAAAAGAGGTGCATCCAGAGGCTGCCTAAGAGACCTCCTACCCATCATCGTGATCTGGCGAATAAGGCGGATGGGATTTGGAAGAACTATGATCACAAGCAAACCCCCAATTTACCAACGCAACACGAGCTGAAGACCGTAAAGGCTCGGTCAATTATCTTGTCAATTTTATTTTGGTGAACAATCAAGATATTAGAGCGATTACATGACCTGTTGGGATACCTGATACTTTCCCAACCGACTGTCCCGCACAGAAGAGTCAGTAATCAGTCGAGAAGAGTATCGGAGGGCTCTACCTAGTGTTCGGGGTCACTCTCTCGCACAATCAAACCAATCAATGAGGGGGTTGCTCTCCCCAAGACAAATGTTTATGTCAGGTGTCTTTTAGGGACAATGGTCTTTAGCAGTCCCAATTTTATGATTTTTCTTTTTAGATTTTTTCCAATAAAAACAAAAACGCCTCACTAATTTTTCGGTTCTCCTGGTTATTAAGTCCAAAATATGGGGGAGAAGACGAAAAAGCCGATGCACAAAAATCAATGATGCATGCAGAGTACGAAATGTGTACCTGACTCCAGCAGTCTACATGCAAGATGATCCGCGCAGAATTGAAAGACAGGAAATAAACTAACTAAATGGTGCATGCGGAAAACTGAGTCCCTAATCAGCAGTGCTACTCGAAAGAATGGCTAGCCGACCACCAGCCTCCAATCCAAAGAGTCCGGTCTAGACCCGCCCCTCCTCTTCTCAACAGGTCGAGTTCAAGAGTAGCGCTTGACGGGGCAGGCTCGCGGCGCGTAGGATCGGAGGTGGTGGAACGGTTATTTTATTAATATTTTATTGTAGGTCCAATTACCAAACTATAGGAACAGGAAATTATATTAGGGTGTTTGGATCCTATGAATTACGTCACAATCAAGCAGAAAATCCTACGGCTAGGAGCTCGAAAATCCGCGAGAAACAGTAAAATGCAGTAAAGGAAAATCGCATAAAAACCGCGAAAAATCGAACTAGCTAAGAGGTCCCCCGAGCACACCGGTGCTCGGCGAAGCAGACCCCAAAAGTCTAAGTCTATGTCTGTCCCCGTATTATTACAATAAAAGTTCAAATAACCAGGAAATAAAAACTAATCTACGACTACTCTAATCCGCGGATATTCCGCGGCTCTCACACTTCTGCTCGCTCCTCACGCTCTCCTACGGCTCTGTAGAGAAGAGAGCCGCCTCAGACTCTCGCGGTTGCGTCGTCTTCCGAAGAAGCTGCCTCGATCCTCGGGCCCTTGCAAGAAAACAAACACAAGTGGTCAGACCAGATTATTTAAACAATTATGCGAATACATGATATATACAAAATATGCACAAAAAACCGCGAAAATAAAACCGCAGGAAAAATCGAAAATCGACTACTAAGCCGTGCTCCCCGACAACGGCGCCATTCTGATGACACGAAAAATCCAAGCAACTAAGGTGAATGAAAATAGAACTAAGGTCGTTGTGACCTCGGTCGCTCGAGAAATCCGGATCAACAAGAAAATAAAGATCAGACCACCAAACAGAGATAAAAATCAAAGAAAAATAATAGCAGTCCTGGCTATTGGATTAGCCTGGTATAGCGACCAGGGTCGGACTCAGGGAGCACGTGATGGCCTTGCGGCCTACGAAGTAGTCCAGAAATGAAATAAAATAAAAGAAAGGTGTTTTTGGTGGATTTTTAATCTTTTTATATTTTTTGGATTTTTAATGTAATTAAGAAAATAAAAAAGCAATGAATCAAGCAACTACAAACAATTATTTATCTACTCATAAAGCATCCAAAAATTCAAAGAAAAATGGTTTTATGATTTTTTTTATATTTTTTACTGTTTTTGGTTAATTTTTGGTAGTTTTCTGATTTTTTTTGAATTTTATAAAAATCAAACAAGGCAGAAAAACAGAGGCATTGTCCAGTCAGGTTTCAAAGACCAAATTAAAATGTAAAATAGCCCTATTAAAACCTGAAGGTAATTTTCCTGTAAAGAAGACAATACAAGGAAAAATTAGGCACGAGAATTATTAATTTTTGATTTTTCTTTTAATTATTAGAATTTTTATGGGTTTTTAGGGGTTTTGTAACTTTTATAGGTCTTATAATGCGAAAAATGACCAAACTTGGTCAGAAAATCAAACAAGGCAAAACAAACGCTACCTTATTTTTTTAATTTTTAGAGTGTTTTAATATTTTTTGTGAAAGTTAGAAATTAAAGAAAATGTATGTTTTTGAATTTTTAAAAATATTAAAAATAATAAAAATGTCTCCAAAATTTATAGAAAATTTTACACCATGGCAGGAGCCATGTTTCTAATTTTCATCAAATTTGGAGTTGGTTTGCTATTTTATTCAAAATGAAAACAAGGGTACAGTGCATAGGGACCTGTACGCAAATAACACAAGTTACAAGTGGTCCGGTGCAATTTCTCCAAGGTTGCACGCGCGAGGCGCGTGACCTGGGCACACAGGGACCTAATTGCAAGAAAACTTAGGTTCTTGGACTAATTAGTAACACGTACTAAAAGTCCAGGGGCCACAGTGTAAATTACCCACTATATAATTCACATGCACAATTAAACCACGCACAGGGGCATATTTGCAAATATCAAAAATATAAAATCATTCCTTAACATCCTAGAACATAAGGTTCATTCATGCAATTAACCCACAAAAGCACGTGTCGAAGCATGTGTTCCACTACATACAGGGGTATAAATGCAAATACGATAAAAGACAAGGTCCACAATGCAAATTACCCAACGAAAATAAAGGTTTAAAAATATTTACAAGACTAGATAATAAATACAAAAACTAGAGGGGCTTAAGAGAACTTTACCCCTTTATTAAGTCGAGGGCCAGATGCTCGCCACGTGGAAGATCGGATGGTGGAGACGAGGCACTGCTAAGCACTGGGGTCCTCAGCGCTCATCCAACGGCAGAGACCTCGCCACGTGGAAGATCGGATGGTCTAGATGCGCTGGGTCTTCTTCGCTAGATGGAGGGTTGAGAGGAGGCCACGTGGAGATCCAACGATGGCTACTGGACTCCTCTTAACCCTGATCGGACGGTCCGGGTATAATTTAGAGCTGGAAGGTAATCGGACGGTCGGGGAAGGTCCTCGATGAACTGGACACCGGCGGGTTTCGCCGGGCTCGTGTGGGCGCTGAAGACTTCCTCGCGGGCTGCTACTGATCGGAGAAGAATCGCCTTGTCCTCCCGCGTCTAATGGAATCCTCCGATGACGCGACGGAGCTCCGGAGAGCTCAGGCGACGTCGGCGGAGGCGGAGGTGCTGTGCCTGAATGTCGAGCCCTCAGATGGGCTCCTCTGGTCCTGCAAAACGACGCAACACACTCCTGGGTCGAGGGCAAAATGCCTCGACCCGGTTAAGGGTGGTGAAGGTGATCGGCGTGTCGGGGCGAAGGGGCTCCGGCGATGCGACGGCGGAGGAGCCCCAATCCCAGCTCCTGTGCGAGCTGGGTTGGATGAGTGGGTGGAGAAGGTGCGCGGAGGGAAGGCGGAGATGATGGTAGATTCCGATCGTCGAAACGAAGGCGAGGGTAGTCGGAATCGAAGCTCGAAGGTGACGGAGCGATTTGGGCGAAATGCGAAATTAGAGAAATAGGGAAAGAGAAGGGGCTACCCAATGGATGCTATCAACTGTGGGGGAGCTGGAAATGCTCCAGGTCCTTGCCTCGAGGACCTTCGGTGTCCGAGGCTCAAGCACCACCTCCAGGCGGCGCACGGCGGCGCGTAGCTGCAGGATCGATGGTCCTCCACTCCTTCCTCGCTGCGACACAGCCGGATGCGAGCTGTCACTCTCACGGTGTCTGTAGAGGTCCTGGGGTGGCATGAGATGATCCAAAGATAAGTGAGTAAGGAGCGGAGCTCGGATTATATACGAACGAGGCTCCGACAAAAATGGAGTCGGGCGTGAAGCTCAGAGCACGGATCCCTAGGCTACTGATCGGGCGTGCCTCTCGGATGCAAGGTGAAGAAGTGGAGCCCGGGGTTTACGGATTTGGTTGTCGGATCGAGCGTAGGAAATTTCGAGAAATCAGGCTGGTGGCTCAGATCCGAAACCCTGTGGTCCAAGGGGGGGAGTTGATCGGGGGGTCAACATCCCCCGTGGACCAATGGGGACAGGCCACGTGGAAAAGATTTAAAAAATCGAAAAGAAATAATAAATGGCCAAATTATTAAAAACTCAAAATATAAAAGTGTTTGTTTTAATTTTTTCATTTTTTTGTGATTTTTAATTAATTTTTCGAAATAAAAATAAGGTATTTACATTCTAGTGCTATATATAGGTATATATACAATAAGGGTTTTTTATTTTTTATTTTTAATTAATTATTTTTGTACATTTTTATTCCCATTTTATATTTTATTTATTTATAGAATAAAATTAGGAATAAAAGGGTATTTTTATTTTATTTTTATTATTTATATACAAGGGTTAAATAACTAAATAGATATATACATTTATATACATGGTATATGTACAATGTTCTTTTTTATTTTTAATTTTGTTCTTTTTATTTGATTTTTGTTTTTATAGTTTTTATTTTATTTATTTACAACATAAAAGATAGAATATATACAATTTTTTAGGGATTTTAATATATTTATTTACAAGGTAAAATAAATATAGGTGTAGGTGTATGTACATGGTGAATATGTACAAGTAAGGTCATTTTTATTTTCTTTTTAATTTTTCTATTTTTATTTTGATTTTGTATTTACAAATATTTACACATAAATACAATCCCTTTTTATTTTTATTTTTAGAGGAAAATATTTTTATTTATTTATTTACAGGTATATACATCTATGAGCTTCCTTATCTCTCTCTACTTGGGTTTTTATGCGGTCAGGCCCATGCTGAGCCTTCCCTTGGGATTAGGTCGCTCAATATTTATTCTAAATATCTCCCTCTTTTACTTTTGTCTCTTTATTCTTTTATTTTTGCACAAAAACATGCTAATTATTAAACTTTGTACAATGCATGTCTTTTGGTAATTATTAATATTTACATGAATATACATGTATTTGCAAAGGTTTTTGTAGCTAAAATATAAGAATAAAGAGTGATGAATGAGTATTCATCAGTCCTCCTTAGTAGCATCATTCCCAGTGGTAAGAGTATAAACTTGAGACGGAACCTTTGGCCTTTGATCTTGTCCTTGAGCAGCGGACTGCTTCCTAGGCTTCGGACAGTCACGAACAAAGTGTCCTTTCTCTCCACAGTTCAGACACTGACCATTATTGAGATAGCATTCTCCAGGATGGAAACAGTAGCAGAAAGAGCATTCATGAAATCTGTTGATTTGCCCCGGCTTGGAGGCTTGCTTTTGCTTCTGAGAATTTTTGAAATTTTTGTTTCTTCTAAATCAATCCTTTCGATCATTGCGCGACTTCTCCTCCTTTCTTCGCAAGAAATCTCGCTCCATAGTCGTGGCGCTGGCTAGAGCATCCTCCATAATCTTGGGCATGCTGGAGAGAACTTTCGATCTTAAAGCAGGGTGAAGTCCCTCAATGAACTTCTGAGTCATACGGTACTCATCAGGACATAAGTGTGGAGCATACTTCAGTAAGCGATGAAACTTGTTGTTATATTCAGCAACATTCAGATCTCCCTGCTTCAGATTAATAAACTCTTGCTCCTTGATCAACTGCATGTGCATCGGAATATAGTGCTCGCGGAAGAGTTTAACAAACTCATCCCATAGAATAATCTCTCCTTTTTCAAATTTCCGCAACTGGCAACTGGTCCACCAGTCCTTAGCAGGACCTTTCAGTTGATGAGTAGCGAAGGAGACCTTGCTATGATCCGGACATCTAATTGCATCAAATAATTTTTCTATCTCCTCTAACCATCGATCTGCTACCTCAACATCCACTATTCCTTCAAATCTAGGCGGGTTCACCTTTAAGAATCTCTCAAAGGTGACCTCATCCCGGCGCTCCTCACGAAGTCGCCTTTTTCTATCAAGACGTCTCTCACGATGTCTCTGATCCTTGTCCTTGTTCTGGTGGTGATCAGCATGATCACGAATTACCTGGGAGAGATCCTCGACCATCTTCATTAATTTGGCATTCTGGGATGCCAAATCCATGGAGCGACGACTCCGCTTATGATTCGAGACAGTCAACATCTATGAATAGCGACGATCAATTAGTCAGCTATTCCAAACATAATCTATAACTATTATAAGTCATCTTAAAATTGGATAATATTCCTCTAATCTTCCATTTTGCTCTGATACCACGTTGTCACGTCTCGGACCTCGAAACACGGGAAAAATTGCGGAAGCATCTCAAACGGTGATTTTTTTCCGAGTCCAGGAGAGAGAAAAAATTTCAATAATTCATAAATAACTTTCAGAGTGCCATACAAAATGGAAGAATAAAGGAACATAACCAATAAATAAAAGACTTATCTAGTCTGAACTACAAAAAAAAGAACAAATAAGTCTATCAATAACTCCCATACATTAATCTTAACGAACTTGGATAAAACAATGCGTCCTTAATTTAGCTGAGGAGCCCAACCTCGCCCTCCGTTAAGCTGCAATGTTATAAATCAATATTAGTCAAACGAATTTGACTAAGTATGCACCAATAATTTATGCGACATACCATCATAACCATATACAATGAGTAAAAAATATTACGATGACAATTCCATATAATAAGGACTATAAATCAATAAATAAACAATGAACTATAACAAACTTTTTCATGTATACCCATCATTTTGGGATAACAATGACAATTCAATCAATTTCCTTGAATTTCACAAATTTTGTGGCCATAATATCACCAATCTATATTAAATATAAATCAATACCATCTGCCGACACCTGGCAGCCCGAGCTTGGATAGAAGCCATCCCCCATTCACTTAAATCAAAATTTTTAAACTAAAACAAATGTCAATACGAGGTCTCCTATCCAAACCCCAATGCAATGGACATCAGTACTGAGTCAACCGCCGTAGCGGAAATTGTTTGGAAGTAGTGTAGGATTACCCGCCTACAATGATCAATTGGTGGAATTCACCGTCCGCGCGGCACCCGGCCAGGTCAAAGCCTCTAATGGGCCAACAATGAACAATGTCTACTCCCTCACAATGGTGGTGTCAAAATCAATAATAATTTTCCAATAAAATATTTGAATAAAAAATGCATTTTAATCTATATATCAAAAGGCAATAATGTATCTATCTCTTTACATTTAACAACTAATCAATAGATAGGTATTATGGCTAAATATTAACTTAATACCTAATTAGCTAAAGTTGTAACACGAAGATATAGTAAAAGAAATTTAACGAGATATTATAAAAAATCCATTGCAACAACTAATAAAATCGAATGTTGGGTATAAATAACAACGGTATGAGACATAAATTAATGTACATACCTCTCTTTTTTTCTTTCAAAACGATAAGGATAGATCACTATGTTTCTCTGTTGATGGAAATCAGTTATCACCTAAACAAAAATATATTTAAATGTCATGAGAAAGTCATAACATATCATATCCCATGATATGAAAATCCAACTGTTAATGGTTTTTTTTAATGTCAATTACCTATTTATTAATAGTATTTTTTTATATGTTCATATTATTCAAAGTTGTGTACCTTTTATTTCATTCTCCAAATATTATACCATTGATTGGGTTAGATCGACATATATTCATTTGGTATGTCAAGTATTTCAATTCCATCATCATGCGTCCCATAAAAATAATCTATGCCTCTATTAACAGAACAAAAACACCCAAATTATATATATATATATATAAAAACAACGGTAGGGGCTGAACTGTATTATATGCTATCAAGATTTTAATCCTTCGCATCACAGCCGAAAAATTAACGGATACTTCGAATTTAATTAATCCATAGACGGAAAATACTAACCCATATTATTTCTTTTTTTAACTATCTGATTTCTGCATGACGAAAATAGAACCAAATTTTTTTTCTATGATCTTCATTATACTAGGGGACCTCGACTCTTAAAAAACCAATTGTTCTTAATGACGGAATACCAGAAATGACGACGACTTTCCAATCGACAATGACTTAAGATAGATAAGATTAGGAGTTTACCTCGATGAAAAAAAAGGAACTCTTCCACGAAAAAAATCACTCGACCGAATCCTTCTCCGAGTTTGATTGCCGGAGATCACAACTACGCGTAAGTCATCGCAGTTTGATGGGGCCGAAAGAATACCGGAATGGATGGTGGGATTTGATCAAGTATCCGAGAGACAGGCAGAGGAAAGGTGTAATTCGTTTATATCTTTAAGGAGGAAGAGGGTATATCGTGCGTGGCTTAAAAAGGCACACATGCCTTGATTAAGATAAAAACGGCATTGCAATTTGTGGGACGGATAACAAAACTAACAACAATTCTTTTGTTTTTTTTTGACTCGGCATGTGTATTTGTTTTTTTATTCAAATTATCTTCATTTAATTCTCTGTTTTGCACGTCCATGCCGTTTCCATTGTTTATTTTTTTTATTTTTTTTACAGGTGCTTGCCGTTGGCTGTTCACCTCATGTTTGTTATTTTTGTCTGTTATTTTTACTTTAAATAGGTATAAGGATAATAATAATAATAATAATAAGTAAGGATAATGCCAATGATTTGTTACGTTATGGTCAAAACAATAGGAAAAAAAACGGATGGGAACGGGTCATGATATTTCATCTATATATTATACATATAATAATCATAAATATTGGTTATGTTGTTTAAATAAAAGAAGGTAGGTTCCTTATGTAATTGGTCTATTTTCT
The DNA here is from genome assembly GCA_037367405.1 of Ottelia alismoides. NCBI lineage: Eukaryota > Viridiplantae > Streptophyta > Magnoliopsida > Alismatales > Hydrocharitaceae > Ottelia > Ottelia alismoides. The sequence goes on along the minus strand of JAZKJV010008380.1, from coordinate 570,605 downwards.
GAAAAGAAGACATTCAATAAAAAGAATTAGGTTATTACAGAAAGAGGCAGATTGAGGGGAGAAGAAAAATAGAAAGAGGAAGAACATAAGAGAAAGGGGAGATAGATAAAAGTTACGAAGACTCTAACCTGGAAGAAGATGGAAGGGATCGCCTATGAACTCGAAGCTCAACGGGGCTTCGTTGATGATGGCCTCGACGCGATGGTGGTAGTCATGGAGGCTGATGCATAGAGGAGTAGAGCTCTATTCCGGTGATGGATCACGCCACTCCTCCCCTTCCTCGCTCGATGACGACGGTACACAAGGAGAACCGTCACCTCTCCCTCTCATATTCGCTCTGGATCTCGTTGGAAAGAGGAGAAAATCGTGGATAATAGCGGATGGATCGAATCCATCCATCTATGTTTGTATATATTACATATATTAAAGAAGCAAAGAAACCACCCATCTCAGTTATACACTCCCATTGGACCTCATCCAACAGCTCAGTCCTCAAGGAGGGAGGTATTTTCTTATAAGGTCAGGTCGTGTTGTGTTCACAATGGAATAAGGGAGAAGATAGAAGAATGAGAAGAGAACTGGAGTGCGATCGGTGTAATCACATCTCCTGTGAAGCCTGACCAGTTTAGCCAAGTCTCTACTTATACATGCAGGCTTTTCTAAAGCTCGGACCATTGTGGTTATTTTTAGTGTTTGATGTATTCGGCTTTTTTTTGGTAATAATGATTATTTCACTGCATAGGTCTTTTATGCCCCGATGAATATAGAATCTTTTCATTCCGCCCATTTTTTGGGGTCTTGGAAAAAATTGTGCCAGTAGATCCTTCCCTCATCCGAAGCTTTATTTCAACAATCTCTCCCGTCTTAAGACATCATCACCACTAGACAAGGATGAGAACGTACCACTGAAATGGATTGCCCTTCATAGCCCCATGCAAGTCAAGCTAAGTGTAGAGTGCACGAGTTCAAAATTGGTTCAAATAGAAAAGGGTTAAATGGATGACACCATGTGTCCTACAAACACAAAGAATTAAGTCTAAAAGGCCTGAAGAGTCTCAATTCCAGTTCCTGATAAAGTCCCTTTAGAATTAAGTGGATTAAGGCCTAAATCAAGATCCATCTTTCGGACTTAGATCCATTCGATTCAAGAATCAAACTTGTTCTGAAAAATACTAATGAATGCACCAATTTTTTTATGCGTTCAATTTTTCGGATTAAATGGTTTAAATGTACTTTAAAAACTTTTGTAATTTTTTTATTGAATTCTAAACTTTCCAATTTAAGGGTCTTTTTGAAAATATTAGTGGAATAATTTGATTTACACAAATTTTACACGGATTTTGTTCATTTGTACAAAGGATTTTATACAAGTTTTATATACAAGGTTATACGACCTTTATACAATATTTTACAGCGGTTTTATTTACAAATATTTTTATGGATTTTACCAAAGAATTTTACAACATTTTCTATATACAATTTCTAAGCTATTTTTTAAAATATTTTTACGGTTTTCTTGCAGCTTTTAAAATCCCAAAACATACATCCTTACTTTTAGAGAGCCATATTACTATATTATTAAAAATACAATAAAGTACAAGTTATGGCTTCTAAAATATATGTAGCATATATAGACGACACCCCCCTTTACATAGCGTGAACTTTGTCCTCACAGTAACCAAAGAAACAATAAAGGAGGACATAACTCAGACTGAGTATAGATCATTGAAAAGAATATATACTACAATGACTCAAAGAATAACGAATAAAGAATAGAAGTCGATTATTTCCTCTATAATTAGGGTCAAGTAATCCTAAGGATAGCGGACTCAAAACTGAAGATAATCGAGGTCAAGAGAATGTACATACTCAACAGCTCGGCTTATCCCCCAATACTTAGGGTAAAATATCCATAAGTATAGAGATAAAAATCAAAAGGTAAGGTATAAGCGAGGGAACAAACGATACAAAAACCGATGATAATCAAAAGAGGAAATGAGCGTTATACCCCTCCCATACTTAGGGTAAAGCACTCCTTAAGTATAAGCAATGGCAGGGATAATAAAGCAGAACGACGTGAGCAACAACAGTCTCTAAACCCCCCTATACTTAGGATAAAGTACATCCCAAGTACAACAAAACTCTAAAAGAAACTAAGGGTGTAAGACAAACAGAAGGGAAAGAGTAAAATAAAAAATATATACAAGCGATCTTTGAAAATTAGGCATGAGATGCATAGTGTAAGAATGAAAAGATCATCTCATACAATCTATATGGAGGCAACATCAATGATTTGCGGTTCATGATCGAGAAAGGATTTCAACCACTAACCATTGACTCGAAAGGTGGAATCAGAAGACAACTCAGATATATCGATGCTACATTTGTTGTACACCTTTTGCACAAGATAGGGGCCTTTCCACTTGCTCTGAAGATTCCCCGAAAACATCTTCAGTCTCGCATAGAATAGCAATACTTTCTGATTCAGCTCAAACTGCTTGTGGCTAATTTGAGAATCATGCCACTCTTTCATCCGCTCCTTGTAGTGTAGGCTACTCGTGAAGGTTTCGTCATGTAATTATTTTTGGGCTGCCATTTCTATATGCCTCTAATCTTCCAAATCGTGTAGAAAAAAATCACTTCTTTTACTACCCACAAGGATTTGTGCTTGATCTCAGTAGGTAAGTGGCATGTCTTGCCAAAAATGAGTTGAAAGGGAGATGTACCCAATGGAGTTTTGAAGGAAGAATGTTCTATAGGCCCAAAGAATCGAGTCCAAAAGCTATGACCAATCCTTTCAGTCTGGGCGAATAACCTTCTGCAAGATCGTCTTGATCTCCTGATTCGAGACTTCGGCTAGACCATTCGTCTGGGGATTATACGAAGTAGCAACCCGATGGTCTATACCGAACTCGTTAGAAAGTGCTCTTACCTTGTCGTTGATGAAGTACTACTCCCATCTGATATCAGAACACGAGGGACATCAAACCGCGTAATGATATGCTTTCTCAGAAATTTGCAAATCGTGTTCGCAAAAGCGACTTGGGCAGGAATAACCTCTACCCAACGTCTTACATAATCCATAGCTAGAAGGATATATTTGAATCCTAACTTTTAGGAAACGGGTCCATAAGGTCTATACCCCACACATCAATCACTTCATACAGGTGAATCGGCTGCATCGACATCATGTCTCTATGTCCGCAAGTGCCCATTTTTTGGCAGTTAGTACCTCTCTTTACAAATGCGTGGGCATCCGCAACTAGTGTAGGCCACCAATAGTCGGATTGGAGCATCTTATGTGCTTTCATCTTCCCTGAATGGTGTCCTCCAGCTTTTAATCGATGTCAATACACGATGACACTCTAGTATTCCTCCTGAGGAATACATCGATGCCAGATAGAATGCGTTCCTTCATGATAAAGGACTGGATCCTCCCAATGGTAAGACTTGGCTTTCAAGAGGAAAGTATCAAGTCTTTATCTGACCTACCTTGTGGGAATTTCTTAGGAAGAAGAAAGTTCACAATGTCAGCATACCATGGCAGTAAGGTAACAACAAGAATCGCCTGGTCGGGAAAGGTCTCGATGATTGGTGCCGAACTCAAAAGTCTCGGGTGTTTCTAACCGAAGAGGTGATCCGCCACCACATTCTTGACTCCAAGCTTATCCTTTATACCAATATCGAACTCCTAGAGTAGAAAGATCGATATGGTAAGACGTGATTGAATCTTTCTTGTCCATTAGATACTTGATGGAGGTGTAATCAGTGAAGATTGTGACATTCGATCCTAAGATATGGGATCTAAATTTGTCTAAGGCAAATACTACAACTAGCATCTCTTTCTCTGTAGCCATGTAATTCTGCTGAGCGGAATCCAAAGTCTTGCTAGCATCGTGTATGGCGTATGGAAGGTCATTTCTCCTCTGTCCTACCACAGCATCAACGATAAAATCGGAGGCATCTGTCATGATCTCGAATGGGAGAGACCAATTGGGTGGTTGAAGGATAGGAGACTCTACAACCATTTTCTTGAGAATTTATAATGCCGAGAGACACTTATCATCGATGATAAACTCGGTGTCTTTCACGAGAAGATCAGATAATGGTCGGATAATTTTGCTGAAGTCACATATGAAATGTCAGTAGAAACCGACATGCCCAAGGAAATATCGTAGCTGCTTCAGATTGGACGGTAGATTGAGTTTCTTTATGATATCCACCTTGGCTGGGTCCACCTCCATACCCTGGTTGGAGATGAGGTGACCAAGGACCATCCCCCGAGTCATCATGAAATGGATCTTCTCCCAAGAAAGAATGAGTTTAACCTCCGTGTACCTCTGAAGCATGCAGTCTAGGCTAGAAAGGAAGGAATGAAAATCATAGCCCTAGATCGAGAAATCATCCATTAAGACCTCCAAGATATCTCCCACCATGTCCACGAATATCGAAAGCATGTACCGATAGAATGTATCCGTAGCATTACATAGTCCAAAGGGCATCCGTTTGAAAGCATATGTTCCAAACGGACAGGTGAATGTCGTGTTTTCTTGGTCTTCTGGAGCAATGGCCACTTGGTTATATCCAGAATACCCATTAAGAAAACAATAATGACTCTTCCTGGCTAACCGTTCAATGATTTGATCAATAAACAATGGGAAGTGATCCTTCTTGGTCTCCTGATTCAAACATCTGTAGTCCAAACAGACGCACCAAGAAGTCGATACTCTGGTAGCGATCTCCTCTCCATCCTCATTAATCACTGTAATGATACCCATATTCTTGGGTACCTCGTGCAAAGCACTAATCCATTTCGAGTCAAAGATGGGATAGATAAAATCGACGCTCCACCACTTGGATATTTCCTTCATAACCACCTCTCGAAGATTCGGGTTCAGCCTACACTGAAACTCACGATATGGATTGACATTATCCTCGAGAAAGATGTGGTGGGAGCAGAGAGCCGGACTAATCCCATGGATATCAGCTACTAACCACCACATCGCCTTGCGGTTCTTTTCAAGAATCTCCATCAGACGGGATTCCTGATTTTTTGTCAGATTGGAAGAGACGATGACCGGAAACATTTTAGATTCATCTGTAAGGAATCGGTATTTCATGCTCTGAGGCAATGATTTATGTTCAAGGGGAGAAGGAACAGGAAGAACGAGTTTGAATAGGGGCTTGAGTATAGGTTGCTAGATCGATAAGCGTGAGCTCTTCATGCTATGACTCAGAAAGAGCTGGAGATTGCTGGATATTAAGCTTTGGTTCATTCTCCACACTTGTTGTAGGCTCTGCTGATGGAGTTTGAAGTGATATGAATTTGGCAAAGCACTGCCAATCAACACCGTCAGAATCTGACTGATCTAAAGGTAATTGATAGTTCTGATTATTCACTTCTGACTCTAAAGGATATGTAATCACTAAATGATCTGAAAACATCTCAGAATCTTCTCCATAAAGATTCTCGCTACTCGGTTCTAGGATTGTGCTCTCCAATCTCCCATCCTCGTATATCTAAATATCGACTTTGATTGAAGGTGTGATGAAATATTGGGTGCTAGGTTCGGCCCAGATGGCCTCGTCATCAGTTTGTACAAAGTCACAATCCTGATGACTATCGTGTTTGTCAACTGATGCTTGATCTGATTCATCTGATCTAGAATTCTGATCTTGGATCGTCTCTATATGTATACTTTCACCCTAGACACGAAAGTACACCTTCTTGATACCATAGTCGGAAACAACCTTTGTTCTCTTCAAAAAGGTCATACTAGTATGATCGAGGTATCAGTCACGCATTCAGGGACCCCTATGTCCAACACAATGAAGTCCCTGTGGAATTGTAAAGCCTGAATGGTGACGATAACGTCTCTGATTAAACCCTTAGGCCTCTTGACCGATCTATCAACAAACGACAAGATTGTTCAACTTGGTCGAAGAGGCCTGATGAAGCCACATTTCATCATCTTTATTCTATCATTTTGGCATCAAAAACCCTAGCAAATGCGTGTAAATAGCATTAAATCCATCATCTTAGCATTCATGCATGTGCATCCAAATAGTGTATAAAATACTATAATTAAAGCCAAAATTATAGAATAAAAAAAAGAAAAGAAAAAGAATAAAATATTGTAAATATTTTGTGACCCGAAACCTCGAGACCTAGGCATCTCGTTGACTAGGTCGACAAGGAATAAAGTAGGGGAGATAAGGCCCAGAATCTAATAAAATTCCTTTATTTAATTCGTTTTTTATTCATTTTGGGACCTATTTTTAGTTCCACTTTTTATACTTCAATTAAAGAAACTTTATACATGAAACTTGTAGATAATCAAATAAAGAAAAATACAAAATTGATTTCACCCAAAAATAATATACAGATAAAAAGTTATGATCTGAATAAGATTCCAAAATCCCAACTTCCCAGACTTGTATCTCTCAAATAAAAACTCAAAATCTATCAAACTCACCTTTAATTGTATATAATTTTTAATAATCTATTTAATGAAGGTAGTTTCGTTTTTTTGGAGTTACGATTTGAAAGTTGAGTTTTGGACCCCTGTTGTACAATAGTTTACGCCTTTTTCTTTCTTTTGTATAGATTCCTTTTTTTAACTCTTTTTTTTCTTTTGATTTCAATTTTATTTTGTTAGTTGTATATTCTAATTTCTATTAAAAATATAAAATCAATTAAAAAATTATAAAATAAAAAAAGATACAGAAATAGATTTTCTCTATACAAGTCAATTTGGCTTGTATTCTATCTTTATCACTTTTTCTTATTATCTTACAAAATTAGAAATCAACAAAAATATTTCAAGTTTTTATATTATTAACAAGAAAACAAGACTAAAAATCATAAAAATCTAAAATGGGTATTTTATACCTTCAAAAAAAACATGTTTTTAATTTACATCTTTTGAAAAAAAAAGCTTTCTCCTGCAATATTCTAGATGACATTATTTTGAGATAGTTTCATGATTTGAGTTTATTTTGAGGTCTCTTGTTATTCAAATATATTTTCATTGGGAAAGACCTCTCTTTTTTTATTAGTACACATGAGCATAAAGACAATCACTAGTGTCCAAAAAATTTGAAATAGTCCACTCTCATTGGTGGAGGCCTCCCCCAATAGCCATCATCTCTTCCATATTTCCACCAAATAAAAGAGCTTCATCTCCCATTTTTGAATTCATCCACCATTAGAGTCTTCATTCTAGCTCCTCTACCTCCATTGTGACAGAGTGAAGGTTGGAGACGAAGCCACGACGAAGGGAGGATTCTTTGGCGTGATCCCTTGGTCTTCTTGCTCCATTGTATCACAAGCTCTTAGCTTGTCAAGCCTCTTCTCCGCCGGAATCGAGGCCATGACCGGTCATTCTCATCGGAGAATCGATCACCATAGGCGATTACCTTCACATGCTACGTTTTTCTTCTTGTAGGTAACTTTTAGATTTAGTTTTTCTTCTTGTTGTAGTGTAACAACCCATTATCTTCAACTTTTCTCCATCCTCATTCGTCGCGGCTAACCACCTCATCGCCGCCTTCATCCACTTCTTCGTACTCCCTTCACGCAACCTCAACCAACTCTGACCACGCACGGTGGCCGGAGACCATCTCCTTCTACCATTTTCGTAGGAGAACCCATACACCCCATATATTTTTTTTGTGCAAAACGCAAGCCGAGCCCACGCTCGAGCTTTCATTTCTACTCGCAGGTATCTGTCCGAACGTCCTACAGCCGCACCACCATCTCTCACGCAGAGCTCCACACCATGGCACTTCGTCGGCCCTTGGATTGTCATTTTTGTTGCTGTTTTTCAAAGGAAGAAGAAGAAGGGAGGGGGTGGATAGCAGCCACCGTTGGATCTATCCCCCTCCTTTTAATCTTAACCATCCAGCCAAGGGGTAGAAATTTTATACATAAGCCCTCGCCATTTTGAAATTTCACGCACATACCCTTACTGACCAAGAGGAGCTTGATGCCACGTGGATAAGCAGCAAGTTTTGCGGCTATACCCTTGCATTTTTGGTATATTTCAATAAGTTTTCGAGTATCTTTTGAACTGCAGTTTCGTTCTTATGTTTTCATCTGTACCCCTCCACTCAAATGCTCATAACTCGTTCATCTGAACTCCGTTTCGTGTGAGATTGTTTTGTTAGAAAGCTGCTTTATGGTTCTACATTATATCTAAATTTCAGAATTTTCTGATGTACGAACTTTTTATGTCGAATTTATGAAATCAGAGTACTGATTGGGCTTGTTTTGTTGATAACGCTTGAAATACTCAATATCACTTGCTCATTTTTGGATATATTGTAGTAATTAACAGCGTCGAATTTGGGTTCAAATTTCAACAAAAAATATTGTGATTTATATCCTGTAGAATTGTTACAATATTTTTAGTGATTGATTTATTTCTGCAGCATCTTTCATCTATTTGAAAATCTAAAAATATGTCCATGTGCCCCTGACTTTGTTCTCTAATCGAAGATTTTTGTTGTATTTTTATCTTTTTTTTTGAGTAGTCAAAAAATCAAAAACATCATTTATACCTTCCTGCAGTCTTTTACTTTTAATATATTCATTACCTTTTGAAAAATTCCAAAAAAAATATATTTTGTTTGTTTCTAAATGTTTTAACTTCAGACCAAAAATCATTAAAAATTTCAAAAGAAAAACCCTAAAAATTAGAAAACACCTAAAAACTTCATAAAAATCTAAAAAATCAAAGGAAAATCCTAAAAATATAAACTCAGGTTATGTAGTTTCTTTATTTAATTGACTTTATTTTAAATAATTTGGGAAGATTTAGTTACTGTTTACTTTTTTTCATTCCCATTTTAAATTCAGCCAGGACCTTTGCTCACTGTTTTCTTATATTTCAATATTTAAAAATATCAAAAACATTTAAAAAAATCCCCAAAAATCACAAAAACATCTTAAAAATATAAAAAGACCAAAAATATCTTATTCCTTTATTTTTGAGCATTTTTACCTATATATATATCTCCTCTCTCTTGTATACATCTATTCTTTATATAGCTATATACTCTATTATTAAAAAAAGAAAATATAAAAATATAAAATATAAAAAAGAAAATACAAAAAATATAAAATCAAAAATCAAATAAAAAAATAAAAATTAAAAACCCACAAAAGAAATTTGCATAGTTGTAGACATTTAATCACATCACAATTTTTTGTGCATTATTACTTGATCTATCATGTTTGCTCCCTGTGTTCGAACTCTCTACATACTTGCACCTATACATCTTTTATGTAGAGTTAAAAATAAATTTTAACTCCACATTTATTTCTTATTGCTTTATCTATAGTGTGGGTTAATTGTTGATTAAATACGGTTTATTGTTGGTCACCGCAGCGACCTCGGTTGTCTCCGCCTTGTGTGAGACATACTACTTAGACCTTCGATAAATTGTGTCTATCAAATGGCGCCGTTGCCGGAGAGCAACAACGCGTAGATTATTTTTGCTTCGTGATGGTGATACTTGTCTACATTTTTGGCTTTATTGATTTGCTCACTTATTTGATATCATTGCTTGACTTGTCTAATCACTCTTCCTTGTTGACTTTGTGCAAGGAACCGCGGATCGAGGGAGACGCTCTACCTTAGGCGTCGGTGCACCCACGTGAAGGCGGCAGGAGACTTCTGACCTAGCATCAAAAAAAGGTAGGGAGGACTTGAGAAGACAATCATATTTTTGAGCATTTTTGTGTTGTATTTATTTTGTAATTTGTAGTGAGAGAGAGACTATTTAATTGTAATAATACAGGTACATAGGACTTTGGACTTTCGGGCCCAATTTCCAAGTGTTTGTACACTTGGGAGCTCACCGTGGATTTTACGGTTTTCATCGCATCTTTTTCCCTTTGTTTTCTCGGTTTTGTTTTCTTATTTTGTGTGATTGAGCCCCTAGTTTTAGGATTGCTTGCGATAGATTAAGGCCAAACACCTAATATATCTTGCATGTACCTATAGCCGCGTTTGGACTTAGTCAAATTTTTAAACTGTCGTTTCATCATCTTCGAGCCTCCGCGCCGAGAGCCCACCCTGTTAAGCACTACTCCTGAACTCGATGTGTCGAGAAGAGGAGGGGTGAGCCTAGACCGGACTCTTGGATTGAGGATCTGTGACCGACTTGTGGTTCTTCACGATAATAGCAATTTCTGAAACTTAGGGCGATTTCATCGGCTTGCATTTGCATATAGATAGGTTTCAATTCTGCTGAGCATCTTTGTATGTAGAGTGCTAGAGGCAAGGTGAGCAGTTCTCTTTAGCATACATCACAGTTTTGTCGCTTGCATTGCTTTTCTGCCTCTCTACCTCTGTTTTTGATCACCTAGGTGCTAAGTAAAGTTGACTCCTCGATAGGTTCGTGCATTTCTCATTAAAAATCCAAAAAAGTGATAATCAATAAATTTGAGACTGTTGATATTACTTGACCCTAAAAACCACCAAAAAAATTTGTCTTGGGGCAAGTAATCCCCTCATTGTCTTCGTTTTACTTGCTCGCGCACACACTAAGGAGTAGTGCCCAAATCCCCTTGAGCCCCTAAGTGTTTGTGCAACTTCTTGACTTCTCACCTAACTCTAAAACAGACAAGATAAAAAGACCGAATTTTCGGTCTCTACCGAGTTGAGTAGGTGAATTGAGGGTTTGTCTTGTTTGAGTTTGCTTGTGATTGTTTGTGTGCATTTAGATCTTCTCTGCGAATTTGCGCCTTTCTTCTTCACTCTTTTGACTTGACCACCATGCTCTCCCGATCATTTCCTTTTGCTTTCGAGATGGACCCCTGGAGCGGTTTTTATCCGGACTTTGTGGATCCTTCGTTCACTCCAGTCGGTCCACATACCTTTTATCAGGAGGGTCCTCCTCCTATGTTTTCTAAATTTTGTACATACCCACCTCAACCGCAGTATCAGACCTCGGATTTCTACCCACACCCACCTCCACCTCCAACTGTATATTATCCCCCTCCACATTCACATCCACCCGAGTCTGACCTGTTGGAGTCACCTCCATGGATCTCTATGAGTGATATATTGAACCGAATGATAGAGCGTCTTGATTTGATGAATGATGATATGGCTATCTTAAGGAGAAAACAGATTGACGCTCCATTCGTCGCGGATACGGAATTCCTTGTGGGTGATCATGGGAGATTGCAATCGCCAAAAATACAAAAAAATGAGAAAAATTTAAAAACACAAAAAGAGTTCGGGAGACCTTTGGTTGATTCAGACCATGAGAAGAGTGCCCATCTGCCAGATCATTCACCCACACATCCAGTCACACACTGTCCCACCTTTGACCCCGAGGATGCCACTGTACAGACTGCTCTTGGCATGCCTAGTGTATATGTTGATTCTGACTTTCTCCCTTGTATGGAGGAAGTCCAAAAATTCAAAAAAATGCTATCTGAACCCAAAGTGGTGGCCACTATTCATGAGATCATCCAAGCCCCACTTCAGCAGGCCATGACCCAATTATCTGCTCCTCTTCCCAAGAAGAGAAAGCGGAGGAGAAGATCTGAGCGTCACATTCTGACCATGGTCACTGCCCATGCCATCACACACCGTCCCATTCCCAGAAAGAAGAACACACCTACTCCTTTCATCACTTGCACCATCTCTGACCATACATGTGATCACACTCTCCTAGACAGCGGTGCCTCTATTAGCATATTACCCTTCTCGCTGGTACAGTCTCTTCACTTAGGGCCTCTCAAGAAAACCAGGATGATCATACAATTTGTTGATGGAACTATCAAGAGGCGAAAGGTATCCTTGAAAATGCTGTTATTTCTATTCAGGGCACGAGCCACCATGTTGATTTTGTTGTGTTGCCCATGGAGACCTCCACAGGGGAGCCATCTCCAATCATCCTGGGACGACCATTCCTCGCCTCTGTGAGGGTCGTTATTGACTATGGATCAGGAGAGATTCGCTTCTGTCTTGTTGACGAGAGCGAAGTGTTGATTATCGCACCCATAGTAGACCAGAGACCTGCACCTGATGCACCTTCACCGATTCTAGCTGACTCTGAGGCATGTGACCGATCTGCTGATATTAGAGATGTTTGCTTAGCGAAAGCTGATGAGACCCGACGAATCCCCCAAAAGGGGAGGAAATCGAAAATCATGGACCTTGAGTTTCCTCCTCATGGTGTGTGGCGATGTGTTGATGAAATCCAAAGTATTTACATGATTGATCCATTTGAGCGGAGGGCAGATACCAAGACTAGACATGACGGGTCTGGTTTGACTACTTCCACTGATAAGTCCGTTCCAGGTCACTCACAAGTGAAGATGATTGAGGTCGGTTATGATATTGCCCATTATTTTGAGAGACCTCATGAGGAAACAGATAATCCGGGTGAGACTCTTGAGGACGATCAGAGTTCGTATACTTCCACTGATGATTTTGTTCCTTTTGATTTTGACCGGGACGATCCCTCGCAGGACGACTCCGATTACACTTCTTCCGAGGATGATGAGTTTGTCCCATTCCACTTTGACATCGGCGAGACTTCCAAGGCCAGACCTGACCACACTTCTTCCACTCGCTCGTCTGTGCCTTCACACCATAGGACCACCAAGGGCGAACCTAGACAGACTACTTCCATTGACCCGTTCGTCCCTTTCCGATTTGACTCCACTGAGGGTCTTCACCGTGCCGACCCTGATCGGCTTCTGTCCACTGTGGACCTCGATGTCGACATACACCACACCAGATCTATCCCTCAGCGGTCTCGCAAGAAGGTTAGCTTTCGGCCTTCTTGATCATATGTATATCCACCTCTGTTGTACATTCTCCTTTGTTCATCTCTGTCTCTCCCGTATTGCTCGTCCATCCATTCTCGTGTTTGCCTTGCTTAGGACGCACTTTGTCCTACGTATAGGAGGGGTGGACGAGCCGAGTGTTCTTTCTTCATTCTGTGTCATCACTCCTGTTGTGGCCTATACTTAGGGCTTCCTTTACCCTAAGTATAGGGGGGGTGACGGGTATATCCTCACGATCTCTCATCTTTTCTTCTTTTCTTCTTTTCTTCTTTTCGTTTTCTGTTTTCTTTATCTATCAAAAAGGTGACGCCCTTGTAAATAGTTTTCCATACTTAGGACGTACTTTGTCCTAAGTATAGGGGGGTGTGCACCCCGAGTTTTCTATTCTTTGCGATCCTCTCCATTGTCTCCTCTTCTTGTCTATACTTAGGGATATCTTACCCTAAGTATAGGGGGAGACAATCTGAGTACGATCTGTTCATTCCCACCCTTGACCCTCCCTGCGTTGTGTACAGTCTGCTATACTTAGGATTATTTGATCCTATGTATAGGGGGGACGGTCAACTTCTCATTCGTTTGTTCATCCATTCCTTTATTTATTTATTCTTTAGACTTGCCTATACGTAGTACGAGTTATGTCTTCTCTTTTCTCTCCGATCTATGAGGACATAGCTCAAGCTAAGTATAGGGGGGTCGTATATACTACATATATACATTAGCCATAACTCGTACTTTCGTATTTTCTTAAATAATCTGACTAATTATTCTTTAAAACTCATTGAAAACTGTAATAAAAAGATGTTATCATTCCTCAAATTCTTTTTGTATTTACTGGTTAATAAATCAGGTGAAAATGTTTCTTGCAAAATGTTTGAAAAATAGTTTGAAAATCTTTGTGTACATTTATTGAAAACTATTTTGAAAATATTTTGTTACATGTTTTCAACCTTTGTAAAAATGTGTGATTTATAAAAATTTGTTTTCTTTGTGTGAAATAAAATGTTTGAAAAATGATTTGCAAATGGTTTGAAAAATGGTTGCAAAAATATTTGAAAAAATATATATATACTGTTTTGAAAACCTTTGCAAAATGATTTTCAAATGTGTGTACATATTTTTAAAAATGTTTGTAAAAACTATTTAGGACTATAGTTTTCAAAAAATTGTGTGAAAAGCTTGTGTCAAATAAGTTTGAGGAATAAATACATCTCACCAAAATCCACTCTATATTTATAAAATTGACCACTTACCCTTGTAAATTCTTAAAATCTACTTATTGTATATATAAGAAGCATCCCCATGTAAATATTTGTACCTAGTTTTTGGCCAAAATATTTTGTTTTCAAAAATCCCAAAAATATTTGCAAATTTTGAATCCAAAAACATTCGAAAAACCTTTTTGAAAAATACAAAAAATGCATATGCATCATCATCATCATCTTTTCAAAAACCCATAAAAAGTTCAAAATCTTTGCAAATTGCATTATAAACATATTTTATGCATATCATTTGCATGGCATTCCCATTTTTCGGATTGAGTTTGATAGTTGAACGATTCTAAGTAAAATCCGAAGATTGGAGCTTGGTTGGACCTTAAATCTACCTAATTAACAGGAACCTTATAGGAACTGGGATTGAGGTACTTCATGTCTAGTTGACTTAATTCTTTGAGGATCACGAGACTCGGTTCAATGGATTCTTGACTGCCTAAGTAGAGTATTTCGGAGCACACGCACGACCCTTGTTGATAATGACCTAACTTGGACACTTGCACCTTTCACATGGCTCAACTCAGTTGGAGTGGTGAGGGGGCTGGGTATGCCGGTATGAGACGCACACAGGTGGAAACATTTGTCCTCCTCTAGGGAGGGAAGTGCGCCCCAACCTGTCCAGTAATGATGAGTTTCGAGGATAGGAGATCGTGGGTTGCAATAAAGCTTCAAAAGAGGGATAGTCTACTGGATCAAGAGGAAAAAACTCCCTATGTAAATGTTGTTGTATATAGTATAAAAAAAATTGCAAAAGCAAAAACTCCAAAAAACTGGACAGGCTTGTACAAAAATAAAAATCCCTGCCGGAGTGTACATATGTTGTAAAGTCAAATAAGCAAGCTTGAGATTCAAAGTCAAATCATGTGAGCCTGTAGCTGGATGACTTGACTACACTGGTCTTGCATCCTAGGATAGGTAGTTACACTGGCTACCGTCCATTCTTCTCTTCACCCCCTCCTCTTGGCTAGTTGCCACTTGAACTTAGAAGGGAATACCCTGCTCCTTGAGGGATGAGATGTTGGATTGGGGAATCATTGGGTTGTCATATTGGAGAAGTCAGTCTCTTTGTCATTTCAGTTGGGGGGAGCCACTATCACTTACACTGTACGCGTCAGATTCATAGTCCAAAGGGTTTGCGTATGAGTTGAAATATTTCTGACCTGGCTATTGAGGAGACTTGAGCAGAGTTTTGGGATTCTCAGGAACTGTTGGATTTCAAATACGATTCTCATTAAGGTTCCACCCGCACTAAAATTTCACTGGTCTAACTTAAGCTCCAAACTTTGATTTTGTGAAGATAAGCTTGATAGTCAAATTCAATCCATCTTTATTCTTTTCCTTTTCTTTCTTTTTCCATCTGCACTTATTGCATAAGTGTTCGCTAGGGACTAGCAAAGGTAAAGTATAGGGGGATGATGAAGCCACATTTCATCATCTTTATTCTATCATTTTGGCATCAAAAATCCTAGCAAATGCATGTAAATAGCATTAAATCCATCATCTTAGCATTCATGCATGTGCATCCAAATAGTGTATAAAATACTATAATTAAAGCCAAAGTTATAGAATAAATAAAAGAAAAGAAAAAGAATAAAATATTGTAAATATTTTATGACCCGAAACCCCGAGACCTAGGCATCTAGATGACTAGGTCGACAAGGAATAAAGTAGGGGGAGATAAGGGCCAGAATCTAATAAAATTCCTTTATTTAATTCTTTTTTTATTCATTTTGGGACCTATTTTTAGTTCCACTTTTTATACTTCAATTAAAGAAACTTTATACATGAAACTTGTAAATAATCAAATAAAGAAAAATACAAAATTGATTTCACCCAAAAATAATATACAGATAAAAGTTATGATCTGAATAAGATTCCAAAATCCCAACTTCCCAGACTTGTATCTCTCAAATAAAAACTCAAAATCTATCAAACTCACCATTAATTGTATATAATTTTTAATAATCTATTTAATGAAGGTAGTTTCGTATTTTTCAGAGTTACGATTTGAAAGTTGAGTTTTGGACCCCTGTTGTACAATAGTTTATGCCTTTTTCTTTCTTACGTATAGATTCCTTTTTTAACTCTTTTTTTTCTTTTGATTTCAATTTTATTTTGTTAGTTGTATATTCTAATTTCTATTAAAAAATAAAATCAATTAAAAAAATATAAAATAAAAAAAGATACAGAAATAGTTTTTCTCTATACAAGTCAATTTGGCTTGTATTCTATCTTTATCACCTTTTCTTATTATCTTACAAAATTAAAAATCAACAAAAATATTTCAAGTTTTTATATTATTAACAAGAAAACAAGACTAAAAATCGTAAAATCTAAAATGGGTATTTTATACCTTCAAAAAAACATGTTTTTAATTTACATCTTTTGAAAAAAAAGCTTTCTCCTGCAATATTCTAGATGACATTATTTTGAGATAGTTTCATGATTTGAGTTTATTTTGAGGTCTCTTGTTATTCAAATGTATTTTCATTGGGAAAGACCTCTCTTTTTTGATTAGTACACATGAGCATAAAGACAATCACTAGTGTCCAAAAAAATTGAAATAGTCCACTCCCATTGGTGGAGGCCTCCCCCAATAGCCATCATCTCTTCCATATTTCCACCGAATAAAAGAGCTTCATCTCCCATTTTTGAATTCATCCACCATTAGAGTCTTCATTCTAACTCCTCTACCTCCATTGTGACAGAGTGAAGGTTGGAGATGAAGACACAACGAAGGGAGGATTCTTTGGCGTGATCACTTGGTGTTCTTGCTCCATTGTATCACAAGCTCTTAGCTTGTCAAGCCTCTTCTCCGCCGGAATCGAGGCCATGACCGGTCATTCTCATCGGAGAATCGATCACCATAGGCGATTACCTTCACATGCTACGTTTTTCTTCTTGTAGGTAACTTTTAGATTTAGTTTTTCTTCTTGTTGTAGTGTAACAACCCATTATCTTCAACTTTTCTCCATCCTCATTCCTCGCGGCTAACCACCTCATCGCTGCCTTCATCCACTTCTTCGTACTCCCTTCACGCAACCTCAACCAACTCTGACCACGCACTGTGGCCGGAGACCATCTCCTTCTACCATTTTCGTAGGAGAACCCATACACCCCATATATTTTTTTGTGTGCATAACGCAAGCCGAGCCCACGCTCGAGCTTTCATTTCTACTCGCAGGTATCCGTCCGAACATCCTACAGCCGCACCACCATCTCTCACGCAGAGCTCCACACCGTGGCACTTCGCCGGCCCTCGGATTGTCATTTTTGTTGCTGTTTTTCAAAGGAAGAAGAAGAAGGGAGGGGGTGGATAGCAGCCACCGTTGGATCTATCCCCCTCCTTTTAATCTTAACCATCCAGCCAAGGGGTAGAAGTTTTATACATAAGCCCTCACCATTTTGAAATTTCACGCACATACCCTTACTGACCAAGAGGAGCTTAATGCCACGTGGATAAGTGGCAAGTTTTGCGGCTATACCCTTGCATTTTGGGTATATTTCAAGAAGTTTTCGAGTATCTTTTGAACTGCAGTTTCATTCTTATGTTTTCATCTGTACCCCTGCACTCAAATGCTCATAACTCGTTCATCTGAACTACGTTTAATGTGAGATATTTTTTGTTAGAAAGCTGCTTTAAGGTTCTACAATATATCCAAATTTCAGAATTTTCTGATGTACGAACTATTTATGGCGAATTTATGGAATCAGAGTATTGATTGGGCTTGTTTTGTTGATAACGCTTGAAATACTCAATATCACTTGCTCATTTTTGGATATGTTGTAGTAATTAGCAGGGCCGAATATGTATTCAAATTTAAACAAAAAATATTATGATTTATGTCCTGTAGAATTTTTACAATATTTTTTTGTGATTGATTTATTTCTGGATCATCTTTCATCTATTTGAAAATCTAAAAATATGTCCATGCGCCCCTGACTTTGTTCTATAATCAGAGATTTTTGTTGTATTTTTATATTTTTGTTTGAGTAGTGAAAAAAATCAAAAACATCATTTATACCTTCCTGTAGTCTTTTACTTTTAATATATTCATTACCTTTTGAAAAATTCCAAAAAAATTATATTTTGTTTGTTTCTAAATGTTTTAACTTCAGACAATAAATCATTAAAAATTTCAAAAGAAAAACCCTAAAAATAAGAAAACACCTAAAAATGTCATAAAAATCTAAAAAATCAAAGGAAAATCCTAAAAATATAAACTCAGTTTCTGTAGTTTCTTTATTTAATTGACTTTATTTTAAAATTAATTTGGGAACATTTAGTTACTGTTTACTATTTTTCATTCCCATTTTAAATTCGGCCAAAACCTTTGCTCACTGTTTTCTTATATTTCAATATTTAAAAATATCAAAAACATTTAGAAAAATCCCCAAAAATCACAAAAACATCTTAAAAATATAAAAAGACCAAAAATATCTTATTCCCTGATTTTTGAACATTTTTACCTATATATATATATATCTCCTTTCTCTTGTATACATCTATTCTTTATATAGCTATATACTCTATTATTAAAAAAAGAAAATATAAAAATATAAAATATAAAAAAGAAAATACGAAAATATGAAATCAAAAATCAAATAAAAAATAAAAATTAAAAACCCACAAAAGAAATTTGCATAGTTGTAGACATTTAATCACATCACAATTTTTTGTGCATTATTGCTTGATCTATCCTGTTTGCTCCATGTGTTCGAACTCTCTACATACTTGCACCTATACATCTTTTATGTAGAGTTAAAAATAAATTTTACTCCACATTTGCTTGTCATTGTTTGATATTTGATTGTGGGTTCATTGTTGATTAAATCCTGATTTTGAGTGGTCAACACTTCGACTCTGTTCCCTCCTTGTGTGGAATACAAGACCGCTTAATTTTTGGGTTTATCAAGGCCCGAACTCGAACTTGTTGAGTAAGAAAGATGGAAGGAGATTAATCGAAGATCTGTTATCTAATAGAGTCCGATCAAAAGTCTAATCGAGGATCTCCATCTTACAGACAATGCTCATGTATCTGATCTCTTGGCTAGGAGTCAATTCTGAATAGCATGACATTTCTCCTTGGTTAGCACATGGATCTCAGAATAGTGATTACGCTACTTCTTCTTTCAATGGATTGTGGTTCTTTTTGTAAGGCCTTTCTGTAGAAGAGGGATGTGTGCCAAGGCGTCCAAAAGTGTGAGTTGGATCGTAAACTTGTCGATCATCTCTTTCATCAGATCATTCATTTGGATCTTTTTGGTGTTTTCTTTTTTAGCACCTTTTCCTAAGCAGAGTGCTTTGGGAAAAGGAATCTATACATCCTCCTAATTATTCTATACAATAAGAGGATCAGAAGAAGTAGAATGAAATGTTTTTGTAAAATTGGGACTTGCTTTCTACGAAGTATCAGGAAGAGAAAGATATTGACCAAGTATCTTTTTATTTCTTTATCGAGTTCTTCTCTTTTGTGCATTTTTTGGGTTTTCCTCTTATAATCACTGGATACAAAGAAAGGTAAAGCATCTACGTCGATGTTTGGCTCTGGGTGATCTTCAGTCTTGGTGGCTTCAGCAACACCATCTCCATCATCAAAGGTTGCAACTTCAATACCACCATCAATGTCTTCTACGGGCTCACTTGCATTATCCAGAGTATCCTTTTTCGAGCCTAGTAGAGTCTCCGTCTACTGGAATCCTACCTCTCCTAAGATAATTGAAATCAATGTCATCACAATAAAGATAGTCATCGGAGAATACATGTGATAAGATGGTGGACTTGGTCAAATCTATCTGCTCTGATTTTCACTTCAGATTGTTCGGATTTGGCTCTATCTGAGCAGGCAAGGCCAACTTCCCTTTGACAAAATTGGTGGCATGAGTTTTAAACTCATCCATTTCTCTCCTAAATGATGCTTGCTGGTCAGTAAGTAGGTTAGAGTGATACTCTAATGCTGGGTTATCATGGAAAGGCCCATGAGACCCGGATGAGTCGCCTCGATGGTACTGATGCTGCTGCTGTGGAGGATAATGCTGCTGATATTTAGGCTAATAAGTTCTCTTCCTCCACTGAGGTTGCTGGTACTGACGAGGATCAGAATGCTGCTGTTGTTCTCTATTCTTCCCCATCAGTTCTTGTGGTTGCTGCTGGGAAGAGAAACATCCTATTAACCAACGGAAACTAGGGTGATCGCGACGAATCCCTGGTTACTGCAGCTGATTGTACCAAATCCCATTGAATTCAGTGAATGGTTCAAGCATCTCAGAATATGCTGGGGGCATAGATGCCAAGAGCTAATCGCTCTGATACACCACCATCTTAGTGTCAGATGATGGTGCCTACCTGAGTCAGCCTGTGATCTTGACGACCTATTGGAGTCTGCTTGTATCTCTTGATGGCACATAATCATTGTCTTCGGATCACTCAAGCATCTCTCAAGCTCGTCAATCTTATCGAGATTGTCAAAGTTCTGGTACTTCTTCTCAAATATTTCCATATGACCCAGCTTCTGATAAATGATCCCCATATCAGCTAATGAGATTTGATCGGAATCAAAATAGCATAAGATTGATTTCCCTTTAATCAGTACCACTCGAGAATGTTCATGATAAGTGAGTGGATTGTCTGATTGTAAACACAAGTCTGGGACATCGTGGTGTAGTTCTCTACCATTTTCTCATCAATGGCTCAGACTCAATCTTCGTGCATAGAAAAATAAGATCCACCACAAGCTGCGTTCACCAGTCCCTGTAACTCCAATGTCAGCCTACTGTACAAGAGTTGGCTTTGAAAGTTCGTGATGGGACACCGATCAATGAGCTCTCGAAACTGATCCCAAGCCTCATGGATCTACTCAATTCTGATCATGGTAAAATTGCTAATCATAGCTTTAGCAGCATTTGTTCGACCGAGAGGGGAATACTTATTCAGATATGCGGTTCTCAGCTCCTCCCATGTCGAAACATATCTCCCTATGTGTTTCAGCCAGTAGGCTTCTCGATCAATGAGGGAGAAAGGAAAAGTGATCAACTTGATCGTATACTCATTCACAATTTTGCATCATGCACCGTACTGCAGATTAGTTCGAACTCGTGAAAGTGTAGGTGTGGTTCCTCAGTAGAAAGCCCGTGAAACTTGGGCAGCAGCTGGATCGTCTAAGGATGGAAGTCAAAGTTCACATGAATAACAGGGATACAGATCACCAATGAGTTGTAGTAGCTCAGGGTTGTACAGCTGTAGAATCATGCTGTTCGGATCTAGTGGTGGTCTTTCTGCTCCATCTGGTTGCTCCTGATCCTTAGGTCCTGGATGATCAGCTCTTGGATTTCAGCAGCAGGCTGGTCTCGTTGTGCTCGCATTTTGGTCATCTCAGCTCTAACATCATTTATTAGTCTACCTTGCTCCCTAATCTGGTTCTACATTGTCTCAAGGGTAGCAAGTAGACCATTGTTGATTGCAGCCTGATTAATGACTACAGTGGTGGTCAACGGTCCTTTGTCAGCCATGCATTCTAGAAAGGAGAAAGAATCTAGGTCATGCTTGGCCAGATCAATAAGTAATTATTGATGGTCTTCTATAGATGGAGGTGATGATTGTAGAGAATGGGAAGGAGAAGAAATCAACGATGAGATTCTAGGGTTAGAGTTACGTTTGGAAGTAGAGACTCGGCTGGATTTCAGTTTGGGATGAGAGTCATCCTGAACCGATTTAGATGAATGGGTTGAGAGAGTGGATCGGTAAGAGTCGAATGAAGCGATCGCCTTCTAAAAAGAAGCGAATTCGAGAGAATAGAGATCTTTGTTTATTTGAGAAGAAATTTATGAGTCTCGAGAGTGATTCGCAAGGTCCAAACCAAGAAATCGAGAATCACCCCAAATTATTGAAGATATTGACATTAGGGACTCAATGTGGGTGTTCACGGAGTCCGAAAAAATCTGTCCCAAATGCGACATCTTAGAAACAAAAAGGAGTGAGATTATTTGAAATTGGAGCACCGAACGAGGAAGATGAAATGTAGAAAAAATAAATGAAGGCTCGACAGGGCGAAAGAAGAGACATGTGAAAAGACGTGAAAATAAAAGGCTCAAGTGTGTAGTGTTTTTGATCTTGACCAAAGTATTACAATTCAATTAAACCTCAATACAATGGTGAGTTCACCTACTCAGCACAATGAGCCGTGATGGATTGATAATGATCTTTTTAATTTTATTGATTTTCGTGCAATCTTTTTACTCTAGTCCTTAGTGGCTATCCCTATAGGCGAGTGAGTACTAGTATACAATCGTCCTGTAATACCCACTTCCTTTGTAGCTAGTATCCTACAAATTTTTTAAGGTCCTTGTTAGAGGGTCTAGATCCACTGCTCAACCAAAGAATAGAGGAGGAAGTCAATAGGAAAAAAACAATACTTCACCCTAGCAGGATTGTCATATGCAGGACAATGAGACATGCATGACCTAAGATCCATACTTCAGACTAAGTATACAAGCAGACGATGCCCTACTCCCTAACGTATGGTAGAAATGCTAATACATTGTGAATCCAATCATTAACAAGGTAGAACCAAGGCTGGTATTTGGTCTCTATTCCTTAAGGGACATGCTTCACTCGATCTAGAGAGTACCTGAAAACAATGAGGGTATTTCTCACCCAATATAATGGATTTCCAACTAACTAATTTTTTTGATTAAGTTTCCTTTAATACTCCTTTTTTATATTTTGGTTTTTATTATATTTTTTTTGATATTTTCAAAATAAAAGCCTAACTATTTTTTGGAGTTTCTTTAGTTCCTAAGATTGCAAAAATAAAGGGAGATAGTGGAAAAGAAATGCAAGTTGATACTAGGATGGAAAACTTACCCTTGTATCAAAACAATGTATGATGAGTAATAAGACTCACAATGCCTCCCAATGTTCTCCATGCGGGTTGCAAGATAGAAATTGAAAATACACTATATGCGATATGAAAAGTGGTGAAATCACCTTAAATGAGAATTGTTATTAGCGTAAAGAAGAGATTTGTTGATTTACTTAGGTCTCATAGAGTCGTTAATGTCTAACAAATCAAATAATGCAAGCACTGTACCGACCCTCTCATGGCTCATGGTATCAAATCTAGGAAATCAACAAAAAATTGATCTTTATACAAGCATATAAACTATTGGCACATGCAGATAATTATGGCCTTGGAACTATCTTACCAAATCAAACAATCCTAGAATTATTGGTATGTGTAGATAATTGTGGTTTTGGACCTATCTTACCGATTCAAGCAATCCTAAAATTATGGACTGAATAACATAAAATAAATAAACGAAAGGTGGAATGTACAAATAATGTAAAACAAATAAGAATAAGAGAAAATTATTGGAATAAGTACAGAAGGCAAGAAACACACAAGAAAACCTGTGCGGACCCCCAAGTGAACAAACATTTGATAAAATAGGCATGAGTAATTTGCAACTGTCAATCACCTCTATTATTACAAATAAAGACAATGAATATTCTCTCTCACAAAAATTAAACTATCTTTAATGTAGTCTACTTCTAAAAGTTTTTTGACATCTTATGTTGCCCTCTCTTAATGGTGAGTGAAGAACCACCAACCTATACATCTCTTGGGAGAAGTGAGTCTTCGAAAAGCTCTACCTTGATAAGCAGGCCCTTGCAATAAATTCCAATAAGAGACATGGTCAGAACAAAATAGGTAGAAAATATATTAAAGAGAGAAATCTGCAATCAATGATATAACAAGATATGGAAATGAAAAGGGATTTTTACAACCATAACCTTGAGTAACTTCGTAATTACATTCGTAATTCTGTATAATCATGAATTACACGAGAAACCCCGAGTAATGCTTAACCTTTACATGAAATAATCCTTTGTCAAGTTTTGTTTCAAATCTCCGTTTACTTATACGAAAAAATTAAACGTGGACAATCTTTTCCTTCAAAATATTTTATATTTATAAAATAATTGAGTATGATGGAGGGGTTTGTTCCTCCACTTCATTAACGTCCCGATGCTGCTCCACCCATGTATCTGACCTCGACCATCATCGCCGCATTTATTGACCCACACCCCTTCTCCTGGAAGCTCTCCCTTGTCAACCCTTCCTGGAAGACTCCTTCCCCTGACATCGTAGACTGCAACCCTCCCCCCAACGGCCCCTTCTGTCGAGAAGCCTCACCGTCAAAGCCTTCCCTCCCTTTTACTCGTCCTCCCCAGGCCACCCTGTATGGAATCCCTCCCGCCGATCGCCCCCTGTTGCTTCCAACCTTCGAATCCCCCCTCCTCTCATAGCCCTCCCCCTGAGCCCCCCAACCTCCTCTCCCTTTCCATCACTCGTCGCCCGCCGCCCTACCTGGATGTCCTCCCCTTGAGCTGCTCGATCTCCCCCTACCTTTCCCTCACCATCCCCTGCTGCCCTGCCAGGATAACCCCACCCCCCGCCCACTGCTACTTCCACCCTTCCAAGCCTGCCCTCCCACCCCGATCGCCCCTGCCACTCGCAACCCTCCCCCTTACCCCCCCCCCCCAACCGCCCCCTGTCGCTTCCAACCTTCGTAGCCCTCCACCCTGCCAATCCTAGCCCTCCCCCCTCCCTCCCCCACTTGGAAGAAAGCCCTCCCTTTCCCTCACCCTCCCCCACCGCCCTTCCTGAAATCCCTCCCTCGATCCGCCCCTACCACAGGAAGCCCCCTCCTTCTCCTGGAAGCCTTGACAGAACTTACCTTCCTACTAAAGCCTGTGTGTAATATCGGCTTATTGTGTTCTCATTAAGGATGGCCTAGACTCTGACTCCCTTGTCTAGCACGAATGGTTGTGGAGATGTGGAGCACAAGAAGAGAAGGGGAGAGAGATGGAGGAGGAAGAGGTGTGTAATATGGAAGGGGAGGGGGTTTGGATCATTGACATTTTTTTAGTTTTTAGCAATCGTTGGATAGACTAAAGGTTAGATGAAACCAATGATATGGCTGGGTTAAGGGAAAACTAACGGTGGGTTATGAGTGTGAGACGGAATGAGTATCCGGGGTTTCTCATGTAAATCGCTATTTTGCAAGGTTATGATTGTAATTGTGATGTTACTCAGGGTTATGGGTGTAAAAATCCCAAATGAAAACACGGAAGGCTATTATACTCTGCTAAACCAATGCTCGTCGACAACGGTGCCATTTGTTGACTGAGATCTTGTTAGGGTCTAGTATTCAAACTAGATTGAAACACAAGTAACCATGTTACCACTCACAAGACCGATAAATTCAAACAACTATAACCCATATGAAATGAATAAAGCAATTAAAGTGAAGTGAATCAAATTTTATTTTATTTTAAATTTACAAAGTATATGTACAGTCAAAAATTTGTAGATTGTCAAACCACATAAAGTAAATGGGATAGAGATAAATGAGCAACCTAATTGGATGTTTTTTTGTTTTTTTACTATTTTTGCAGTTTTTTAATGTTTTGTAATTTTTTGTTTACTTTGTTTTAGATTTTTTCAATGTTTGTAGTCTTTTTTATTTTTAAGGATATAGTGTATAAATACAAACATATAGTAATAATAACATCGATATTATAAATAATATATATAACAAGTAATACAAAAAATAATAATATGGTACTAGACTTTTATTTTTAATGTTCTAAAATATATAAAATAAGGTTAATAATACTAAACATATAACTATTAGTGAAAAGGGACGCTGCTGCATGTAGCAGCCAATGTGGCTGCTACATGTGGCAGTTTCCCCAAATTTTTTTATTTTTTTTTTAAAAATTAAACCATGAATATTCATCTATATGCCCCTCCTACATTGTATTAAAATTTCATCAAAAACAAAGACTCCTATGCCCTCCATCTAGACATGGTCGATTATAGCAAATTTTAAACCGTTAAAATTACATGTTCTAGATGGAGGGCATATGAGTCTTTATTTTTGATGAAATTTTAATACAATGTACGAGGGGTATATAGATGAATATTCATGATTTACTTTTGAAAAAAAAATAAAAAAAAATTGGGGAAACTGCCACATGTAGCAGCCACGTTGGCTGCTACATGCAGCAGCGTCCCGGATCTCTAACTATTATAAGGTATATATAGTGAGTATAGGGCTCTATGTTTTTTCATATAACTATATATAATAAAAAATTGCATAAAATGTTATTGTATATTTTATAATTTTATCTATTTTTTGATTTTTTAGATAATTTTTGCTATTTTGGGTCTATTTGAAAGGGAATTATATAAAAACATAGAATAAATAAATAGGTTGAATTGTTCTCGGTCATTATAAAAAGATAATAAGTCCAAAATCTTCCCAAGACTATTTCTAATATATACCATAGAATATAAATAAAAAATATATGACAGAGAATAATTTTTTAGAATTTTTGCTGACTTTTATAGGGCATTTTTTTAAATTTTTAGTGTTTTTATTTTATATTTTTTTTCATGATTTTTGGTTTGGAGTTATATTATATATTAATGCATATACTATAATGTTTTGGAATTGTCGAAGGTTACGTTCTATTTTTTTATTTTTATAAGTAGAATTGGGATAACCAGATTATATTCTATTTTTTATTAATAGAAAAATTCATGGAAGCGCTAAACAAAAATATGTGCTTGCATATACAATACTTAAATTATTCAGAATTATTTTCCCAAATTTTACAGTCCATTAGCTATTTAAGAAAATAGAAAAAATAATAACATCATATATAATGTAGTATGTGTGATTTTGTAATTAAAAATAAACTAAGGTTATACATGCAAAATTACTCAAAGTTTAATAGTAATAGTACATATTTAAGGAATGAAGACAAATAAAAAAACTGTGAGAGTTTATATGCAACATGCACAGCACCTCACGTGTGGTGTGAGGGCCTGAAAATAAATAAGTTGAAGTTTTGGGTTCCTTTGCAAATTAGTTAAAACTATTATACAGTCAGTATAAGATAAAATAATAAAAGTAAATGAAAAAAGCCCGACATATTTAGATGCAAAATACCCTTATTATGTGCGTGATTCAATGGCATTGATGCATCCATTAATCCAATTGTAGCTTTGCTGACGGATGACAACCCTTCGTAGATGAAGGGGCAATATAAAATCTATAGAAATATCGAATGGTGTAGGTGGCACTCGATTGCACATCTGATGTGTAACCAAGAGATTTAACAAAATCGGATAACAGAGAAGCAAATTCGAAGAACAGGAAAGAAAATAAACCTGGGTACACTTCTGTAGTTGTATCTCACTGCTCTGGTAGACTCTAGAGCTCTAGAGACGTCCAATCTATTACTGGAGGCAATCTGTAATGAGCGAAGATGCTAAAAGCGTTCACGCCGCAACGATGGGGGCCTGAAGGTTGATGAAGAACATGGTACTTGGAAAGAGAGATGTGTGATTGGTTCAGATCCATGTGCCTCCTTAAAGCCCTCGACCTACAGGAAAAGCTATCGGGGCTTGAAAATCAGATTTTTACCGAAGTTTTGTCAATCGATAAGGTGGATCGGTAGTCATCCCAGCGACTTCAGATGGAACCCTAAATAGTCAACTATTAACCTACAATAATAATGCACTAGTGAAAATATGGTGCAGAGTTAAAATTTATTATAACTTTACAGCACAGATGTCTATAGGTGCAAGTATGTGTAGAGGTCGAACACAAGGAGTAGAGGATAAATCGAGCAATGAAGTGAAAAATTCTATTGTGCTTCTTGTTGTCAACATTTTTATTGTTTTATGGTTTTTAATATTACATTTTCAACTGATTTTAATTTCTGACTTTCACTTTCTTTTTATATTCTTAAATTTTTAATTTCTTTTTCTTTTAAATATAAAAAAGATATATGAGACAATATATATTTCATTAAGTGATATACTTATAAAGACTACAAAAAATAACTAAACTACAAAATATTTTTTCATTTTTAAATATTTTTCTACTATTTTTGTGATTTTTACATATGTTCACTAATTTTTATGTATTTTTAAAGTAAAAATATCCCAAATTAGGGATTTAATAATAGGCCAAAATTGAAATGGAGAGGAAAAATAGCTACACATATCCAAAAGTCTTAAACTTAATTTTAATAAGTAGATAATAATATAAAAAAATTTAGAGATAGACAAATATATTATTGGGATTATTGGATTTTTTAATCTTTTTATATTGGATTTTGGAGCTTTTTAAATTTTATGTATTTCCTTTTTCTATTTTTTTGGGTTTTAGGATTTAGAAAATAAATAGACAAACACAATAAATATTTTTTTTGGAATTTTTCAAATAGATTTTATATTTTTATGGTATTTTATAGACTAAACAAGACAAAAACTGGGCTCTTTTTATTTTCAATAAATATTAAAAGTCCTGAGATTTTAAAATCATTATAGTTTGTGAAAATGTGTGGAATCAGGAACCTACTCCTATTTTTTGTGATTTTTGGAGAGCAATATGTATTTTTAATAAATGGAACAAACACACAAAAATCAATGGCCTTGCTGCAATTTACATAAAATAATATAATTATCATAAAAAAATCTTGGGACAAAATGAATTACAAATAATAGTAGGAGATCAAGGGCAAAATGTCCATAACGCACCTTACGTTGGACCACACGTGAGATACCGTGGACTGGACTCAATTGCAAATACTAAAAGTTCGAGACTATTTATGCAAAATTTACAAATATATAAGCGTCAGATGAAAGCTTGTGTCTCAAAATAATAAATAAAATAAGTAAGGGGTCAAAGTAGCAATATACCCCAAATGAGGCATGAGAGAACGACTAGATGAAGTTCACTAATACACATGCCCACTCCTCAACATGTGATGCCGCTTCGTCCTTCGACAAATAATGATTAGATCCCACAAAGGAGATTAACGTCGCTGAAAAATCTGCATCCGATGGTTATATAACACCTGACGCTCGGGGATGATTAAATGATTGTGTGTGCACCTGGACGAATAGAGAGGAACATTCATCCAGAAAAGCATCGATTCGATATATCATGGCCTCCAATCTCCTTCCTTGCTACAAATTATCCCAGAAGGTTACTGGATGGATCCTCTATCGGCTGGTAGGCGCAAAAAGCCTCGGCAGTGGCCGAAGGTCGCCCACAAGGACGAAGAAACTCAGGAGCTTCAAGAACCTCAGGAGAGCATCAAAATAGCCTCCAACTAGTCCTTGGTCTTCAATTCTGCACAGGGTTAGTAACACAAAAATACAATGCTCTGGAGAGCATCGGAAGGGGGATTGGGAGAAGGAATGCGTTGTGGAGCTCTCTAATGATGGGCGGAGGAGAAGATCTCATTTCCATATTAAGTGGAGGGGTGAATGGAAGGGCCTGGAGCATGAGAGAAGGGATGGGGAAGAACTTGAGGTGGTATGTTGTGTCGGGACATAAGGGAATCACAATAGAAGTGTTTGTCGGAGCAAGCCTACGGTGAACTACTAATTTAGATTTTTATGCTACTAGAATAAATCAAATTAAAAAATAAATGTAAGAAATGAAAATAAAATCTAAAATATATTGAGAAAAAAAGGAAAATACCTCACGTCAAGCGGAATCAACAAGTGAACCACATGACGGATGTGTTTACTGGTGATTGGTGGAATGCACCTCAAACCTTGCTTGACTTCGCTACGATTGGCTGGCGAAGTGTCTGTCAGTCACTTAAATCTAGGACATGGGATATGAGGTCAGAACAAGGGCCAAAGGGACTCAAAAGATAAGAAGATGGATCAAATGGGTTTATATGTAGGTTACTGGGATGATGGGAAGAACGAGGTAGGTGGCGTGATTCAGTGATTCATGCCTCGAGGAATCGAGCGTGCGTGAATAACCATGAATTGTGGTAGAAAATCATGAAGAAATCATTATGAATTGATGATTATATTGATTGCAAGAAAGGGTGAAGATCGGTCAAAACATAGACGTGTCATAGGCGTAGGTGCAGTCAGACAATTGACCAAGGTCAACTGGAAACGCGTCATGGCTGGTCCATGTCGACGAACTAGGAAAAACCAAATGCAAGGATTTATAAAATTAATGATAATTAAGAAATGATTTTACTAAATTGAATGTTAAAATATAAGAGTTGTTTATTACTTTCAAAATTATTTTATTATGATTTTTACTTATTTTTTGAGGTATTTTTTACAAGTTTTTTTATGATTTTATTTAAGTGTATAATTACCTTTGTTTTGACTCTTTTATTTTCATTTTGTAATTTTTGTTTTATTATTATAATTTCTTATTTTACATACTTACAACTTGTATTTTATTCATAAATATATTTTTACTATATTTTTTGATATAATATTTACACTTAAATAATAGGAATAATTATTATATAGTTATAAGTATTGTATATTCATCCACGTACTATATACATGTATTTTATTTTAATATTTTATCAGTGGTTTCATTTTAGTTTTAACATGTACATATATAATAAAAAAATTTACAAAATTATAAAAATATAAAATTCTAAAATAATAAAGAATGAGTATAATGAATATTTTATGCAGGTGATTGTACAATAGGTGTGAAAAACCTAACTTTTGCATCTTAATTCCAGAAAATATGAAACCACCTTAATTAAATAGGATATTAAAAGTTATGTAAATTGAAGGCTATTTTGATAAATTTTGAGTTTTTATTTGAGAGATATGGGTTCGAGAAGTTGGGATTTTGGAATCTTATTTAGAGGATAACGTGTATGTTTTGTATTATTTTGGTATGAAATTAATTTTTTATTTTCAATGCATTATTATTTACAACTTTCATGTAAAAAGTTTCTTTAGTTATTTTATAAAATTTCAAAAATAAAGTAGGTCCCAAAAATGAATAAATAGTGAATTAAATAATGGAAATTATTGGTGATTTTCGGCCCTTATCTCCCCCTAATTTATTCCTTATCGTCCAACTCAATTCTTATCTTGTTGTTGGGGTTTGGCGTCATAAAATAATTTTTAAATTACATTATTTTCTTTTCTTTTCTTTATTATATAGTTTTGGCACTAGAAACAATATTTTATACATTATAAATGTAATAAAGAAAGAACGTTAATTTAAACAAATTAATGCAATTTCAATGCATTACCTAGAGTTTTTAAGGCTAAAATCATAGAATAAAGGTGATGAAATCGAGATTCATCACCCCCATATGCTTGCCATTATTAGTCCCTACAAAACACTTATGCAATAACTGCATAAGATAGAAACACAAAGAAAAGAAAAAGAAAGAAAGTTAATTGAATTTAATTGTCAACCTTGTCTTCATACAATCAAGGTTGGGAGCTTAAGTCGGACCTTTGGAATTTTAGTGTGGTTGGAACCTTATTGGGAATCGGATTTGAAACACAACAACCTTTGGGAATCCAGAAACTTTGCTCAATTCTCCTCAATATCCAGGTTACAATACTTTAACTCATACACAAACCCTTATGAATATGAATCTTACTTGTACAATGGATGTGATAGTGGCCCCCCTCAACTGAAATGACAAAGAGATTGACTTCTCTAGTATGACAATCCAATTATTCCCCACTCTAGCAACTACTTCCTCATGGAGCGGGGTACTCCCTTCTATGTTCAAGTGGCAACTAGCTCAAGAAGAGAGCGCGAAGAGAAAAATGGATGTTAGCTAGTGTAGCTACCTACGCTTGGATGCTCAGCCAATGTAGCCAAGTCATCTGACTGCAGAATCACAAGGTATGACTTTGAATCTCAAGCTTGCTTATTGGTTATACAAATATGCACACTACGGCAAACATTTTATTTTCAATCATGCCTATCCACTTTTTTGGAGTTTTTTCTTTTTGCTTTTTTTTCGAAATACTATATATAGCAGCATTTACATAAGGAATTTTTCCTCTTGAACCATTAGACTATCCGTAATTTGAAGCATTACTGCAAGCCACACCCTCTTGTTTTTAGATGTCTCTACCACTAGACGAATTGGGGTGCACTTCCCTCCATAGAAGAGGACAAATGTTTCCACTTCTATGCATATCATACCGGTAAATCCAATCCCCTCACCACTCCAACTGAGTTGAGCCAAGTGAAATGTGCTGGTGTCCAAGTTAGGTCATTATCAACAAGAGATGTGCGTATGATCTGAAATACTCTACATAGGTAGTCAAGATGACATTGAACCAAGTCGCGTGATTCTCAAAGAATAAAGTAAACTATCCTGAAGTACCTCAATTCCAGATACTATAAGGTTCCTGTGATTAGGTACATTTAAGGTCCAAGAAAGCTCCAATCATCAGATATTACAAAGACTTGTTCAATTATCAAACTCAATCCGAAATATGTGAATGCTATGCAATTTTGTGATGCTATTTTCAAACTTTTGAACTTTTTATGGATTTTTAAAATGATTATTCAATTATTTATCCAATTTTTCAAAAAGACTTTTACAAATGTTTTTGGTACTTTTGGTTTTGCAACTATTTTTATGATTTTTGAATACAATATATTTTGGCTAAGAAAATCAGGACAAACATTTACATGGGGACACATCGAAAAAAACTATTCTATACGGAAATTTCTTAGCTAGGTTGCCCTCGCCCAATAGTGCCTTTGAAAGACTGGTAACTGAGGGACGTAATCATTCCTTTATTTCTTCTTTCTGTGAAATTAGCGCGTTTGATATTAGATCGTGATTTCCCAGTAATGACATTTGCAGGGTTGTCTCCAGCCCAAAAGTAGAGTGAAATCACATGACCCTACACCTTGGTCCTGATCCTTTGCAGTTTCGGATCAAAAAACAGGGTTATTTACTACAGTATTGCATTTGAGAATTTGGTCGATCAAATCCGGTCTCAATAGCTTCGACACAGTCATGGTACTCAGGTGCTTCTACTTCTCACCTGGTCTCCAATCACTGACTTTCGTCAACCCTGAAGCCAGTAGTAGCGGGTAGCGGCTTAGGGCGTCAGCCACAACGTTCCCCTTTGGTAAAAGATTGTGCAGTCATCATCCTTTAGCAAATCCATCCCGCTACTATATGTGACGCTACAAAACTTGGGTTTTCAAGAATTTACAAGGTATATGATAGTTAAGTTTAAAGATATACTTATACAATTAAGAAATAATTTTGGTGTGATGTATATATTCCTCAAACATTTTTGAAATGATTTTCCAAACAATTTTTGAAAAGCGTAGTCCCAAATAATTTGTACAAATAATTTTTACAAACATTTACAAAATTTGAAAATCATTTTGCAAAAGTTTTATCGAATAATATATACTGATTTTTCAAAATGTTTTTGCAGTCATTTTCCTAACATTTTCATCTAGTTTATGTAAACATTTTTATTTCACACGAAGGAAGATAATTTTACAAACAAACTATATTTATATAGGTTGAAAATATTCCATAAAACATTTTCCATATAGTTTTCAAGAGATTTTTCTAAAAGATTTTCAAACTATTTTTCAAACATTTTGCAAAAATATTATTATCTAATTTATTAGTTAGTTAGTCCAAAAAGAATTTTGAGGAAGAATACAAACCTTTTAGTTCGTTATTGTAATGAATTTTACAATATATATAGTATTTTATACATACTTTTAGCCACAATTTTATAAATTCCGAAAGTACGAGTTATGGCTAAAGTATATACATCATATATATGACCCCCTATACTTAACTTCAGCTATGTCCACATAGATTAGAGAGAAAAGAGAACACATAACTCGTACTAAGTATAGAAAAGCCTAAACAATAAACAAATGAGGAAATAAGCAAAAAAAAAGTTTACCCCCATACTTAGTCAAATAGACCGAAGTATAGCAGACTGTACACAATGTAGGTAGGGACATTCTGGGAATGAACATATCGTACTCAGAATTTATCCCCCTATACTTAGGGTCAAATATCTCTAAGTATAGAGAATAAGAGGAGACAATGGAGAGGGTCAAAGAATGAAAGAACTCCGGGTGCACACCCCCCTATACATAGCTTCGACACAGTCACAGTACTCAGGTGCATCTGCCTCTCACCTGGTCTCCAATCACTGACTTTCATCAACCTAAAGCCAGTAGTAGCAGGTAGCGGCTTAGGGCGTCAGCCACAACGTTCCCCCTTTGGTAAAAGATTATGCAGTCATCATCCTTTAGCAAATCCATCCCGCTACTATATGTGACGCTACAAGACTTGGGTTTTCAAGAATTTACAAGGTATATGATAGTTAAGTTTACAGATATACTTATACAAGTAAGAAATAATTTTGGTGTGATGTATATATTCCTCAAACATTTCTGAAATGATTTTTCAAACAAGCGTAGTCCAAAATAATTTGTACAAATAATTTTTACAAACATTTACAAAATTTGAAAATCATTTTGCAAAAGTTTTATCGTATAATATATACTGATTTTTCAAAATATTTTTGCAGTCATTTTCCAAACATTTTCATATAGTTTTTTCAAACATTTTTATTTCAGATGAAGAAAGATAATTTTACAAACAACTATTTTTATATAAGTTGAAAGTATTCCATAAAACATTTTCCATATAGTTTTCAAGAGATTTTTCTAAACGATTTTCAAACTATTTTTCAAACATTTTGCAAAAATATTATTACCTAATTTGTTAGTTAGTTAGTCCAAAAGAATTTTGAGGAAGAATACAAACCTTTTAGTTCGTTATTATAATGAATTTTACAATATATATAGCATTTTATACATACTTTTGGCCATAATTTTATAAATTCCGAATGTACGAGTTATGGCTAAAGTATATACAGCATATATATGACCCCCTATACTTATCTTCAACTATGTCCACATAGATTAGAGAGAAAAGAGAAGACATAACTCGTACTAAGTATAGAAAAGCCTAAACAATAAACAAATGAGGAAATAAGCAAATAAAAAGTTTACCCCCCCATACTTAGTCAAATAGATCGAAGTATAGCAGACTGTTCATAATGTAGGTAGGGACATTCTGGGAATGAACATATCGTACTCAGAATTTCTCTCCCTATACTTAGGGTCAAATATCTCTAAGTATAGAGAATAAGAGGAGACAATGGAGAGGGTCAAAGAATGAAAGAACTCCGGGTGCACACCCCCCTATACATAGCTTCGACACAGTCACGGTACTCTGGTGTATCTGCCTCTCACCTGGTCTCCAATCACTGACTTTCATCAACCTAAAGCTAGTAGTAGCAGGTAGCGGCTTAGGGCGTCAGCCACAACGTTCCCCCTTTAGTAAAAGATTATGCAGTCATCATCCTTTAGCAAATCCATCCCGCTACTATATGTGACGCTACAAGACTTGGGTTTTCAAGAATTTACAAGGTATATGATAGTTAAGTTTAAAGATATACTTATACAACTAAGAAATAATTTTGGTGTGATGTATATATTCCTCAAACATTTTTGAAATGAGTTTTCAAACAATTTTTGAAAAGCGTAGTCCAAAATAATTTGTACAAATAATTTTTACAAACATTTACAAAATTTGAAAATCATTTTGCAAAAGTTTTATCGAATAATATATACTGATTTTTCAAAATATTTTTGCAGTCATTTTCCAAACATTTTCATATAGTTTTTTCAAACATTTTTATTTCACACGAAGAAAGATAATTTTACAAACAACTATTTTTATATAGGTTGAAAGTATTCCATAAAACATTTTCCATATAGTTTTCAAGAGATTTTTCTAAAAGATTTTCAAACTATTTTTCAAACATTTTGCAAAAATATTATTACGTAATTTATTAGTTAGTTAATCCAAAAAGAATTTTGAGGAAGAATACAAACCTTTTAGTTCGTTATTTTAATGAATTTTACAATATATATAGTATTTTATACATACTTTTAGCCACAATTTTATAAATTCCGAAAGTACGAGTTATGGCTAAAGTATATACATCATATATATGACCCCCTATACTTAACTTCAGCTATGTCCACATAGATTAGAGAGAAAAGAGAAGACATAACTCGTACTAAGTATAGAAAAGCCTAAACAATAAACAAATGAGGAAATAAGCAAAAAAAAGTTTACCCCCCCATACTTAGTCAAATAGACCGAAGTATAGCATACTGTACACAATGTAGGTAGGGACATTCTGGGAATGAACATATCGTACTCAGAATTTCTCCCCCTGTACTTAGGGTCAAATATCTCGAAGTATAGAGAATAAGAGGAGATAATGGAGAGGGTCAAAGAATGAAAGAACTACGGGTGCACACCCCCTATACATAACTTCGACACAGTCACGGTACTCAGGTGCATCTGCCCCTCACCTGGTCTCCAATCACTGACTTTCATCAACCTAAAGCCAGTAGTAGCAGGTAGCGGCATAGGGCGTCAGCCACAACGTTCCCCCTTTGGTAAAAGATTATGCAGTCATCATCCTTTAGCAAATCCATCCCGCTACTATATGTGAAGCTACAAGACTTGGGTTTTCAAGAATTTACAAGGTATATGATAATTAAGTTTAAAGATATACTTATACCACTAAGAAATAATTTTGGTGTGATGTATATATTCCTCAAACATTTTTGAAATGAATTTTCAAACAAGCGTAGTCCAAAATAATTTGTACAAATAATTTTTACAAACATTTAGAAAATTTGAAAATCATTTTGCAAAAGTTTTATCGAATAATATATACTGATTTTTCAAAATATTTTTGAAGTCACTTTCCAAACATTTTCATATAGTTTTTTCAAACATTTTTATTTAACACGAAGAAAGATAATTTTACAAACAACTATTTTTATATAGGTTGAGAGTATTCCATAAAACATTTTCCATATAGTTTTCATGAGATTTTTCTAAACGTTTTTCAAACTATTTTTCAAACATTTTGCAAAAATATTATTACCTAATTTATTAGTTAGTTAGTCCAAAAAGAATTTTGAGGAAGAATACAAACCTTTTAGTTCGTTATTTTAATGAATTTTACAATATATATAGCATTTTATACCTATTTTCAGCCACAATTTTATAAATTCCGAAAGTACGAGTTATGGCTAAAGTATATACATCATATATATGACCCCCTATACTTAACTTCAGCTATGTCCACATAGATTAGAGAGAACAGAGAAGACATAACTCGTACTAAGTATAGAAAAGCCTAAACAATAAACAAATGAGGAAATAAGCAAAAAAAAGTTTACCCCCCATACTTAGTCAAATAGACCGAAGTATAGCATACTGTACACAATGTAGGTAGGGACATTCTGGGAATGAACATATCGTACTCAGAATTTCTCCCCCTGTACTTAGGGTCAAATATCTCGAAGTATAGAGAATAAGAGGAGACAATGGAGAGGGTCAAAGAATGAAAGAACTGCGGGTGCACACCCCCTATACATAGCTTCGACAAAGTCACGGTACTCAGGTGCATCTGCCCCTCACCTGGTCTCCAATCACTGACTTTCATCAACCTAAAGCCAGTAGTAGCAGGTAGCGGCATAGGGCGTCAGCCACAATGTTCCCCCTTTGGTAAAAGATTATGCAGTCATCATCCTTTAGCAAATCCATCCCGCTACTATATGTGAAGCTACAAGACTTGGGTTTTCAAGAATTTACAAGGTATATGATAGTTAAGTTTAAAGATATACTTATACAACTAAGAAATAATTTTGGTGTGATGTATATATTCCTCAAACATTTTTGAAATGATTTTTCAAACAAGCGTAGTCAAAATAATTTGTACAAATATTTTTTACAAACATTTACAAATTTGAAAATCATTTTGCAAAAGTTTTATCGAATAATATATACTGATTTTTCAAAATATTTTTGCAGTCACTTTCCAAACATTTTCATATAGTTTTTTCAAACATTTTTATTTAACACGAAGAAAGATAATTTTACAAACAACTATTTTTATATAGGTTGAGAGTATTCCATAAAACATTTTCCATATAGTTTTCATGAGATTTTTCTAAATGTTTTTCAAACTATTTTTCAAACATTTTGCAAAAATATTATTACCTAATTTATTAGTTAGTTAGTCCAAAAAGAATTTTGAGGAAGAATACAAACCTTTTAGTTCGTTATTTTAATGAATTTTACAATATATATAGCATTTTATACATACTTTTGGCCATAATTTTATAAATTCCGAAAGTACGAGTTATGGCTAAAGTATATACAACATATATATGACCCGCTATACTTAACTTCAACTATGTCCACATAGATTAGAGAGAAAAGAGAAGACATAACTCGTACTAAGTATAGAAAAGCCTAAACAATAAAAAAAATGAGGAAATAAGCAAATAAAAAGTTTACCCCCCTATACTTAGTCAAATAGATCGAAGTATAGCAGACTGTTCATAATGTAGGTAGGGACATTCTGGGAATGAACATATCGTACTCAGAATTTCTCTCCCTATACTTAGGGTCAAATATCTCTAAGTATAGTAAATTAGAGGAGACAATGGAGAGGGTCAAAGAATGAAAGAACTCCGGGTGCACAACCCCCTATACATAGGACAAAGTACGTCCTAAGTATAAAATATTAACAAAATGGGCGACACCTGTTCGATAGAAACAGAAAAATGAAAACAAAAAGAAGAAAACAAGAAAAGATAGATGGAGAGAGAAGAAGAGATCAAAGAAACTTTACACATTACTCCCCTAGACTTAGGGTAAAGGAGCACTATATTTAGTGAACAACAAGAGTGATGAAACAGAATGAACAAAGAACACTCAGCTCATCCACCACTCCTATACTTATGATGAAGCACCTCCTAAGAACGATACACACAAAATGTGTCGGATGATAGAAATACTGGATGGAAAGAAGAAAACAAAAGTGAATGTACAACAAAATGGTTATACAGAGGATTAATAAGAAGAAAGCGAACCTTCTTGCGAGACTACTGAGGAATAGAACTAACAAGGTGTAGGTCGACATCGGGTTCCTCAGCTAACACAAACCAATCCGGGTAGACCTGGAAGGTATACTTAGCGGTATTATGGTGAGAAGGCACAAACGGGTCAATGGAAGAAGTGTGGCTATGTCCAGTCATGGGTATCTTTCATTTTCTAAAGTGAAAAGGCTCGAACTCATCCATGGAAGTAGTCAGGTCAAGTTCAGCGCGGCGAGTCTCTCCTAGGTCAAAATAAAATGGAATGAACTCATATGTGGAAGTAGTAACGTCTTGTTTTTCCTCTAACGTCTCAACTGGATAATAAATAAATCAAAAGGACTGAATTCATTTAAAAAATCAATAAATCAAATTCGGCCTCTATTGTTTTATCTGCCCTCTACTCTAAACTGTCAATCATGTAAATCCCACGGATTTCATCTATACATCGCCAAGTACTAGAAGGAACTCTAAGGTCTATGCTTTCCGATTCTTTCTCCTTCGAGAGGAATTCTCGAGTCTCAGTAGAATCCAGCATACAATAAAAATCTCTTATAGTCTCATCAAGGTCACAGTCCTTAGGGTCGGCTAAGATTGGTGTAGTTACATCAGATGCAAGTCTCTAGTCGGTAGTAGGTGCAGTGATGACCTCATCGCACACATCATTAGGACGAAAGTGAATCTCTCCAGATTCGTAATCAATGACGACTCATGCGGAAGAGAGAAATGGTCATCCCAAGATGATTGAAGAGTGCTCCCCAAAGGTAGAGTTCTCCATGGGCAATACGACAAAATTAAAAGTGTAGCATACGCTCGGAATCCAAATGACAGTGTTCTCTACTGTACCCTGTATCCTCTTGATTGATCCATCAAAAAATGAAACAATCATCCTAGTTTTCCTGAGAGGCACTAACTGAAGAAACTGTACTGACGAGAAGGGTATTATGCTAATAGAAGCAACACTGTCATGAAGAGTGTGATCACATCTATAATAAGAAATAGTTCATCTAATGAATGGGGTAGCAGTGTTCCCTTTCCAAAAGAATGTACGGTGGGTGATGGCGTGGGTAGTGGCCATGGTCAAGATATGATGCTCAGATCTACTCCTTCTCTTTCTCTCCTAGGTTAAGGAGCATATAAATGGACCATGGACTAGAGAAGCGAGGCATCAATGATCTCATGAATAGAGGCCACCACTTCCGATTCGGTCAATATTTTTTTAAAATTTTGG
The DNA here is from genome assembly GCA_037367405.1 of Ottelia alismoides. Lineage (NCBI taxonomy): Eukaryota > Viridiplantae > Streptophyta > Magnoliopsida > Alismatales > Hydrocharitaceae > Ottelia > Ottelia alismoides. The sequence continues at coordinate 530,407 of JAZKJV010008380.1, read as the reverse complement.
ACCTCCTCCATACATGGGAGGAGATCAGAAACAACATCTACATAAGGATTGCAAAGAGCAGTCTGCATAGTAACATCCTCGAGGTCAATGGTGTCACATGATGTGAATAAATGTATGAGAAAATGATTTGGCAAATGGACCCTCTCCTCATGGTATGAACCAACAAGGTTTCTCCCAAAATCATTTTTTTATATTTATTTTTTGCTCATTTTTTATATTTTTGGCGATTGCAAGCTCCCATGAAGATTCTCAAGCGAATTCATATCCTCAAATAGTGAAGAGACATCGTGGATCTTATTCAAACTAGTAAGACCATCAATTCTCAAATTCATATGCTCCATTAATCGGTCCATGTAGTCAAGAGTGGTGTCCAAGATAGGTGACTTCAACAGGTCAGTTTCGGGCAGGTGTGATGGTGGAAAATGTGAGGGTGTTGTGGATATAAATCTGAAGACTGATTGTGACACCCTCGGATCTTGGCACCCATGTATGCCACATTCACAAAATTCATTTACAAGTGATTGCATTATGTTGATGAAAATCAAGGAAAATTTTCGAGTTGCAATTTCAAATGACATTCAATACATATTTCATAACCACAAGACAAGAAAAAACAAGTTCCACAAATCATCGTATTTCATTAATCTACATATTTTTATGACCACAAGACAAGAAAACAAAAGCTACAACAAAAGAAGTAGTACCATCTAGTATAAAGACGATATTCAGAAGTCAGCAATCTACTACTGTGTTGCAGGCTCCTGGACTGCCATAACATGTAGGGAAGACGAGGATGGCACAAATGTGAATACAACCCACAATTTAGAATAGCAAGCAATTTGTTATGCACAAAAGAAAGCAAGTTGATAGGCATGTATGAATAAAAATCTACCATTACCTGCATAGAAAAAGGTTTTCAATTTATTTTATAAGCCTTACCCCCCTTATTACTCATTAACCAAATATTTCTCATTTATAACATTTTCCTTTAGCATTTGAGGTTAGTAAGTATATGTTGTTTCATATAAGGTAGTTAATGATTCATATGTATGACTTCTCCAATGTCCCTTAACCCTTTATATAATATATATGACTATTTATTTATGAATTTACGACTCATATGTATCTATTATTCTCATATAATTTAGTGATTATCTTTATGGATTTTGATGATGAAAAATGCGAGATTCAGACTCAATGTATGGTTTGGTCCAATTTACAAGTCTAGCGGATAGTCTACGGTCTTGATATCTCTGTGACCTCACGCTATGACTCTATGGTCTTGATATCTTTGTCGTCATGCAATGTTGTATAATGCATCCTAACTAAGTTCACAACACGTCCACTTTACTTAATTATAATCAACTCTAGTCAACACAACTTACACCTAACTTCCTCTCTTAGACATGATCTATAATACTTCTCACCGAGTTCAACTAAAACTTCCCCAAATGTAACACTAGAGGATTTCGGATGTAGTATCGCCAAGTTTATTGGAAGAAAAGCAACTAAACTCAAGCGGTGAGGTAGCCTCCTACTAAGCTCTTCCGTCTCGCCCTCTAATTGGAAGAGAATCAAATAGAGGGAAAGGTCTCCACCAAAACTATGCCCAAGATACGGGTGAGAGAAACTCTCCGAAAAAGTCACTCTAGTAGCTAGCTTGACTACTACAGGAAAATGAGCTCGTACAAAAAACTAAAATCGAGGATACCCCGCATGGGTATCCTAAAATAGAGGGTTAGGGCAACTGGACAAAAGTCGGAATCCAATGTGGTGTAAAGACACTGTGAGCTCACGTAAACCCGTGAAAAGGAATGGGATCCTAGACCCACGCACTTGGCGGTTGCTGCCCGAACTGGGATTCCTATCTCCCGCCCAGCTGAGGGTCAACGTGCCCTCACATGGTCAGGTGTAAAGGTCACATGAACGACACTATTAATTTTGAGCGGATTCACCAATATCATTCTTTCCTTGACTACTCGTGTTATTTTTAATCTTTTTCTATGGTTGACTATACCTATCTAGGTCTTTGTTCATAACTTTATCAATAGTGATCTCTCTCTCTCTTGTAACTAACATTCAATATTTTATGTACGATTATTAGTAATAATGATGATAGAAATTATTTGTTGAAAAGATAAACCAAAACTATTGTATGTTTCGAATATATATATATATATACCAATATAATTACGATTAAGATGGTCTAAAATGATAATCCATAAAACATGGTGAAACTAGAGAATAAGTAAGATAAAAATGTATAAATGTCAAGAACAAGTAGAATAAGGCATGTAGAGATTAAAGTGCACAGAATTAATGAATGATAATTTAGCTGAAATGATTAGAGTCTTTTAGTTTTAACATGATAAGACTCTAAAAGATCGAAAAAAGCAGAATAATGACAAATTTAAATTTTTAGTCAGTGATATGATAATTTAAATCCTCATGTTTATTGAAAAATCAAAATGTTCCAAAAACTATTTAGTATAATATTATGTCTGCAACAACGACTTTTAATTCAAGAATATAAGGTAAGAGGAATAAGATTTATTAGGGCCTGTTTGGTTGCAGGGTTGGGCAGGGTTGGGCTGGGTTGGGCTGGGTGAATAGTAATCTGTGAGGAGGAAGTACCCTTGTGAATAGTAAGTAGGGTTGGGCCAACCCTGCCCAACCCTGCAACCAAACACCCTAAACCCTAAACCCTAAACCCTAAACCTTAGTGAACAAAATTGGTAACCCGGCTCAAATCTAGACATGTATAAAAGCACATGCTCATTTTTTTAAGTCCATATACGGTGTTTGTTTAGTGATACAGTCCAAGCCATGTGGTAAGCAACCAACTAAATCCAATAAAGTTGAAGGCATTATAGCATTGTATCTTCCTATTATGGAATGGCAAAAAGACGATGATCTATCCAACAAAATTAAGCAAGTAAAACTGTATTAAGAGCTCTTCATGTATAGATACAAGTTATAACTACAAGTCTCTATTATGAAATCAAAGTGAAATATCTAGAATGACATCAAAAGGAATAATATATTTTAATGAGCTCCAAGTATAACATTTATAATGATATCAAATTATCTAACAGAAAATAAGATTTGCTCCCAGACTTGTAGAAACTCAAACGTGTTCCTAGAGCATTATACATATAATATTGCAAAACTTGACAGTATAATCAAATAATTTCGGTAAGGAACATGTCACTGGTCATCTAATTCTTTTCTCTCATAAGCCTACGAAGAGGAGATGCTTACAAATCAAATCTAAAAGAAATACAATGGTTCCAATGGTATATCACATGGTAAGTACTTATGGTTCCAGTTACTGCACATTTGCTACTGCAAGCAACATTCCTATCAAAAATTAAAGGACAACATAAGGCTGGAACCAGTAAAAGAAATAGAATCAACTCAATAATAGATTTAGATAAGATGTTGTCCTGTTTTTTCAAAAAAATTGTGTCATGTCAGGAGATTTAGGGATTTATATTCAGATAACAATTATTATACAAGGGGAGCAACTAGAGGTAAAAATTTTGCACAAATGGTCAATCATAACATGCATGGAAACAAGAGGGAAGGGAAGGGGAATGCACCTATTTCTTCACACTTTAAAGATCTTTGCATGCAAGAGGGAGGACTGCAGCAACCGGCAAATGAATTAAACAAGGTTATATAGTTGAGATTTTTAGAATGGTATGGCAAAGAGAATGGATGAATGAGAAGGGGGCAGGGGAAGCTACGCTAGGGTTATTATATGGAAGAGGAGGAGGGTGAGAAGAAGGGAAACTTCCTAGAAGTTTCCCTTTTTGTTTTTTCCCTTATGACATCATCCATGATGTCACTAATGACATCATCATTAGTGACATCATTCATGACATTACCATCTTATGATTATTATATGACTATATATTTCTAATTATTAAATATATACACTAAACTTTGGGAATACAAAAGTCTCCTAAATAAACATCTTTGGTTTCGGATTTTGACGCGCAATAAATCGATTTCATCGTTTTTGCATGATGATCAAAATGAGTATAATATTGATATACTTTCTATCAGGTACAGATGCACGAAATTTTCAAGATACGGTTTTGATTTGGATTTAATTTTTTTAATTTAGAATACCAAATGATCTTCAATAAATGAATAGTCGATTCCGTTGGTCTTGTTTCATCGAATCAGATTTAATGGCAATCTCATTTGTTTCATGGTCTCTAAATTTGTGCTGCGGCTTTTTCGAGTACACATTACGATGCGATTGATTTTTAGTTGATTTTACCTGAACGACTTTTGATTTACGATCAGTTGACTGATATAAGTTATTTAATATTATTTGATAACTTTATTAGGTTAATCGGACCGTAACCAAGTCTGATTCGGGTTTGGGCGCATTCGGATGTTACAAATATATAAACCTCAAAGGGAGTCTCATCCTCGAGACTCGAGTCAAGGTTCTTAGGTGTCTTGTTTGTATTTCATATGGCAATAAAAACCTCAAAGGGTTTTGAACCCATAAAAATGTCAAAGGAAAACAAGCCATGTACTTTTAATATATGTAATATTAAATAGGTTTGTTTTGATGATTACCTCAGAAAATCTACGGGTATCGTGCCGCATGTCGGCTTTGGTCTCCCATGTTGCCTCTTTGATGCCATGTCAGTGCCACAACACTTTGACCAATGGTATCTCCTTGCTGCGAAGCATCTTTACAACACTATCAAGCATATGCACTGGATTGTCCTTATAAGTCAAGTTTGTCTCAACATTAAGATTCTCGAAGTTGACGATGTGTCAAGGGTCACACACCTACTTCCTCAAGTTAGATAAATGAAATACATTGGGAATAAAAAAAAGATGTGGAGGAAGGGCTACTTGGTAGGCCACCTTCCCCACTCTTGCCAAAATCTCAAATGGACAAAAATATCATGGTGCCAGCTTGCCACGAACGCCAAATCTTTGTATTCCCTTTGAAGGATATTGTGAATCCTTAAGCGCACCACAGAAGCGTGTCGATCACATCATATGCGATCGGGGCGACTAGTCGCACTAGTCGCTAGATGCGGCAGAAATTAAAAATTTTTAATCAAGTGATGAAATCACATGATCATGAGAACATTTCTCGGATCGTTTCATCAAATCACAAAGTATAAGAAATACCTCTTGAAGCGTGGTTGTAATCAAGAGATCTCTAAAACAAGAGATCCTCCTGTCTTAGGTCTGATCCACGAAGAATGCACTTGTGGGCGCGATGATGAGACGCGTTCCTCCCGCAATCCTCGATGAAGATCCAAGCTACGAGTCCCCTGATTTTGTCCAAGATATCCGTCGTCTTCCTTTAGAGCAAACAACCCCAAAGAAGAAGGAGATCCTCGAGTCGTCGAAGGCGAAGGCGAGAGACTCTCCTTCTCAATGCACAAGATGGACGACCACCTTTGAATTGAGAGAGAGAGAGTAGGCGAGAATGAGAGAGAGAGAGAGAATAGTAACATTGTACAACTCTTGATTATGTACCTTTGAAAGGCTAGATTAGCTCTCCTTATATATTAGTTTGGGACCCAATGGATCTCAATCCATGGGACACATAGATCCAACGACCAAGTTTATCTATGTATTAATCAATGACTAAGATTGTTGTTGGTTAAAAACCAACAACAGTAATTTACATTTAAATCAGATATATGTTACGACATTATAATATAATTTAATTTAACATAAATTAATTATCAAGAGATAACTAGATAAAAAATGGAGACAATAAATCACCCCCTAATTAAGGGGCGTCACCCATGGTTGACGCCACGCATATTTGTCGTGGTTATTTTCCTTTTTATATTATCTATTATTTGTTAATAAATTTATAGTAACTATCATCACAAAAAAATTATCTACCAAATTAATTCCAAATTAATTTGTGAATATTTCAATCATGCCATTGATAAATATGTGAATCATATTCACAACCCAAACTAATTTGTAAATTGCATTTCCAATTAATTAATTATTGTGAACCAATCCACATTAATAATTAACAAATGCTATTTACAAAAATTCTCTCTCTTCGATATGTATACTATAAATCATATTTATAATACACAAATATTATGGACAATATTATCCACATTCTCTAATCCTTGATAATTAAATCTCATTTAATTATCTTGGATAATCATTCTCACAATATGAATCTCATTCATATTATGCTTGATAATTAAATCTCATTTAATCATCAAGTCCTTCTTACTTGGATACATAATTCATCAAATGAATTATTCTTGAACCCCTTCAAGAATAATGTGCTTTCTTCGCAGATACTTGAAGATAAGGACAGGGCGATTGTATTGTTCCACGTATAGTGACTTGGATGTTGAGATCTCATCTCAAATCCAGATCTTACGTACCTCCCATAGATGCTTGATTAAACCATGATCGCAAATCTAATCTTCTCATTGCATATGAATCTCATTCAGACCAATGTCCAAAACTTGACCAAGATCAGATTGCTTCTCTACTAAGAGGGGTCACTAAAATCCATACCTGTTTCATCACTCCCTCGGAATGGAAGCGTCATGGTTATAAAACCATTTATGATCACATCACCCTCAGGTATTCCCAATACCTGTACATCCTGCATACTGGAAGACCCATGATCAATCTGAATATTAAGATGAATTTTACATTGTCTTCTTCAGAGTTTGATCACCAAGTTTCTCAATCTTGGTCATTGGCAGTTGGTATCGATCATATGCTTTCCCAAAGCATATATCATACCTTCAAATTCATGTCATGCTTCCAAAGCATGACGACCATGCATGGAATTTGATTGGTCCCAATACCTCATGAGTGAGCTCATGTCTTCCGGTTCATAAGTGAACCTGTATGATCCCTTTGAGAGATCGTATTAATCATACACCCTTACATGCACACCAACTCGCCGGTGTATAGACCTTGGTTAGGCCATCAACCTATCGGTTTGCAAATGTACACACTCAGACATATAGTAATATATCGGTCTCCGGTTAGAGGATGCGTGCCTATGCTGTGACAACATTCACCATAGGACTTAGGTTATCTCGATCACGTTAAGTCAACCCATTGGCTAACTAATCTTACGCCTCCGAATCACTATTCCCATGCAGAGGACCTGCATCAAGAGGTCGGTCAGATATCAGCCTATGTGAGAAAGGATTGCCATCTCCTACTCAGTCTACAGATCATCCCTTAACAATCATTTGACGGTGCTTGATGAGTCCCCTATCTAACTCCTTAGATATTCATCCAAACATCAACCTCTATGATTCATTTAATGAATCAACATCTATATGATCATCAAGATGGCCATGGTACATAACCCTAATTGTATAGAGGGACCTTATAGTGCATTCATTCATTTAATTTCAGAAAGAGAACGTAACATCAATAACTTTTATTGATAAACATTTATGTTACAATAACATTTATTGTCAGAATGGTTCACCCAGGGATCACATGTCTAACACCCTTCATTGGAGATACTCGGAGAAATACCCAATCTCCCACCTGTCATTTACGTCAGTGTCATTTATATGTAAGATAAAGTTGAATATAGATAAGTCATAAGTAAATGGATGAAGAGAAAAGATTTGGATTACAAGAAACTCCAAGTGTCGTCTCTAACGGTCTGCATAACTATTTCGGCAGCTTTGTGTCGTCAGAAGCTCCCACCTCACAAGATCAACATCTCTGGCAGTCTCTTCTAAGAGATCCATGGAATATAGAGCATCATCACCTACCTCACACCAACTGAGAGGTGTGAGGCATCTCCGCCTATATAGGGCTTCGAATGGTTCCATGCCAATACTGGAATGATATCTGTTCTTGTATGTGAATTCCACCAATGCTAAATGGTCCTTCCAGGACCCTTTCAACTCCATAGTGCATGCTTGTAGAAAATGCTCGAGCTTCTGTATGGTGCGGTCACTCTGACCGTCGGTCTGCAGATGATATGCAGAACTCACTTCAGCTCTGTCTATAGTGCTGACATGAACTGATTCGAATAGTGCAACGTAAACCTTGAACCCTGTCAGACACCACCTCTTATGGTATATCATGTAGCTTGATGATGTTATGCACATATAGCTTGGCCAATCTGTATGGAGTGTAAGTCATGTTGACAGGTATGAAATGGCTTGACTTGGTCAACCTATCAACAACAACCCAAATAGAATCATGGCCACCTTGTGTCTTTGGGAAAACAGTGAAAAAAACCATAGAGATACTCTTCCACTTCCACATGGGATCGGGGAGAGACTGTAGTAATCCTGGTGGTCTCCTGTGCTCAGCCTTGACCAATTGACAGGTCATGCATCTACTATCATGTTGCGCCTCATCGCGCTTCATTCCATCCCACCAGAAATGTTGACACAGATCATGATACGTCTCTGTGCTACCTGGATGAATAGATAATTGTAAACTGTGTGCCTCATATAAAATGCCTCTGCGCAACTACTCGTTGCTGGGCCAACGACCCATCTTTCCTTAGATAAAATAGACTCCGTTACAATAAAATCATCAACCTTGTCCTTGACAGCATGCATGTATCTATCTCAAATCCATGGATCTGTTTTCTAGCCCTGGACGATGTGTTCCCACAAACTGTTGAATCGTGCAGGCACAGTGGTAGAAATGGATGTGCTCACCTTATGATACCCATCAGTCAAAGATGCGAGCAAATCCCACTTCTATAGTGAGTTTATCGTACCCTATTCATTAGCTCTTCTGTGAAGCGCTTCTACCACCAGGTTTCCCTCACAAGGATTATAAGAGATTGTGCAATCGTAATCCTCCAGTAGCTCAAGCCACATGCACTGTCTCATGTTCAACTCCTTCTGATCAAATATGTATTTCAAGCTCTTGTGATTAGTGAAAATCTCGAAATTCACCCCATAAAGATATTGGCACCAGATCTTCAAGGCGAAGACAACTACCGCCAACTCCAAGTCATGCATAGATAGTTCCGTTTATGCGGTCTCAACTATCATGATGATTAAGCAATCACATGACCTCTCTACAATAATACTGCTCCTAGACCTTCTCTAAATGCATATGTGTAGACTGCATAGTCTTGAGTGCCTGAAGGAAGAACAAGAATAGGTGTTGTAGTCAATCTCTCCTTCTGTGTCCGGAAGGCCTACTCACATGCATCATCCCAAATGAATGGAACTCCCTTTTGCGTTAATCATGTCAGAGGGCAAACAATGTATGAAAATATGATGACAAAGCATATGTAATAGCTCGCTAATCTAAGGAAGCTACGAATCTGAGTAACTGTCTTGGGCTGCTCCCAAGACATGACGACCTCTATCTTTGTAGAATCAACCGTGATATTTTCTCCAGAAATGACACACCCTAGAAATGAGATATGGGATAACTAGAATTCACTCCGTGCGTCCTCATTTGTAAAGTTAACAGGGTCCTGCACCCTGTCAAAGTTTCCATTATCCACTCCGTGCTCTGGTATCTCCTCAGTGAGTCATCGACATGAGGTTCTTGTATCTCTACTGATTGTCGCTGGTCCTGGCGTGTGCAGTTGTGAGATGGATGGTAGGTGGAATCTGACAGCTCCACAAATTTGAGCTCCATGTCTATGTGTCTATCAGTAATCTTCGTCTGTTGTACTAGAATCATATCCTGTTGATCTCTCATAAAAGTCTGGTGCTGGAAAACATCTGTGAGAGCAATCAATATGCATGCTAGCTAGTCAGTCATCTCCTGACCTGGTTGGGATGCCATGGCTCTGCATGAGAACCATTTTTATTCATAAAGAGTGCCATTCGCATATATTTATCATATAGGCTTTTTCTCTTCTTGGGATTGCTAGACATACGAGCCCACGGTAAACCATTATGCAATAAATATTATTGCAAATATCACTCCCTAATCTAAACTGAAGAATAATTAATTGGTATAATAGGCCCCTTACTACAATTAGGGTTATGTAAAATGGACATATAATGATCATACAGTTGTTGATTCAATTATTGAATCAGAGAGGTTGATGCTTGGATGAATATCTAATGAGTTATATTAATGAATCATGAAGCATTGTCAAAATGATTGTTAAGAGATGATCTCCAGCCTAAGTAGGAGATGGCAATACTTTCTCATTTGGTTGATATCTAACCGACCTCTTGATGCAGGTCCTCTTCAAAAGAATAGAGATTCAGGGTGTTAGATAAGTTAGATCAATGAGTTGATCTAACGAGATCGAGATGACTAAGGTCCTATGTTGTACGTTGTTTATTGGCACACATCCTCTGACCGGAGACAGATGTGTTACTCTATGTTTGAGTATGTACATTTGACAGACCAATAGGTTGATAACCTAACCAAGGTGTATACAATGGCGCATTGGTGTGCATTCAAGCGCATATGAGTAATACAATCTCTCAAAGGGATGATACAAATTCATTACTGAATCAAAAGATATGAGCTCACTCATGAGATATTAGGAAGAATCAATTTCCATGCACGGTAGTCTTACTTTATAATCTTGAATGAATTTGTCGATTTGCTATATTCTATTGGAAAGTATATGATCAACATACGGGTATGATATATGCTTTTGGAAAATATATGATCAATACCAACTCCCATTGATCAAATGAGAAACTTAATGATAAAACCATGAAGTAGACAATGTAGAATTGATCAAATACTTCAGGTTTATTCTGGGTCTTCATGTATGTAGGATGTACAAGTATTAGAAATACATGATGGTGATGTGATCATAAACGACTGTATAACCATGACGCTTCCATTCCTGAGAAGTGATCAAACATGTCTGGATTTTAGTGGCAGCTCTCAATAGAGCTGTGATCTAATCTTGGTCCAAATATTGGACATTGATCTGAATGTGATTCAGTTGTAATGACAAGATTAGATTTTTGGTCTTGATTTAATCAAGCGTCTATGAGATATCCGCATGATCTGGATTTGAGATGTGATCTTAATATCTAAGTCATTATATGTGGAACAATAAAATCATCATGTTCTTATCTCCAAGTATCCGCAGAGAAAGTGCATTATCCTTGAAATAGTTCAGGATAATTTCATTGTTGATATTATAGATCCAAGCATTGAAAAAGTTGATAATTAAAAGTGATTTGATTATCATGAATAATATGATTTTGATTCATATTATAAGGAGAGTTATCTTTATCTAATATATTTAAATGTGATTTAATTATCAAAGATGTGAATAATGTGAATGTGATTCATATCATTTGGGTACGTGAGAATGATGATCCAATGTAATCAAATGTGATTTATTTATTATCAATAAGAATAATGTGGATAACACTATCCAACTATTACTATAATATTAGAAATGTGATTTGTACTGTGTTAGAGAGATATTATTATGATTTATATTTCTTGATTAATTATGGGTGTGAATTGTATTCACATTAGATAATTAATTGAAAATATAAATCATATTTTATTTTGGGTTGTGAATGTGATTCACAAATTTCCAATGGTAAGATTGCAATGTTCATAAGAAGATTATGAATTATTTTGTAGAAAAATTTATAATAATTCTTGTTGTAAATATTGGAGATACGTATAATCATGAAATCTTGGAGAATGTATTGAGATTCCCCCTTCCCTAATAGGAGAGGGGGATGGCCACCAATTCCTACAAGGAAAGGGTAGTCATCCACTCCTCCTACATGGAAGGAGGTTGTCTCCTTTCCATTGTCTCCCAGTTTAGTTAATTTAATTTTAGGATTAAAATCTATTTGATTTATCAATATATATTTCATCTAAATTAAATTAATTATTATTGTGTTCTACCAAAAAGATCTTGTGCATTGAAATAAGCATAAATCAATCTCATCCATTGATTTTGTGTAGTCCATGGATTGTGATTCATGGACTCCCAAAACCCTATATAAGAAGAGGTACCCCATGCTCTTCTTAAGTTTACAACAAGATGTCTCTCTCCCTATCTCTTTATCTCTACACACCATCTCTCTCCCTCTCTCTCTTGTGGCCGTCAACCATGATGTCCTAAAGAGAGTCGTCGTCGTTGCAACGTCGCCATTATGTTGCCCGATTGTTTCCTCGAATATCTCCATCTCCTTCGGTGCACCCCTCTCATGAAGAAGACATCGGATCTTGTGTGACGAGATCAGGAGATTCGATGCTCGGATCATCAAGATGGATTGCGAGGAGCACGCGTTTCATCAACGCACTCACAAACGTATCCTCCGTTGTATTGGAATTGAGACAGGAGATATTTTCGTTTAGAGACTCGATCTCAACCACGCTTCAAGAGGTAGCCCAACCACTTTTTTGTGGTTTAGATGAAATGATATGAGAAGTGGTATCGGATCTTGTGGTTTCATCGCATGAAAATTTTTTAAATTCTGATGCCTCGAGCATCTAGTGTGACTAGTCACTCCCGATCGCATACGATGCGATCCTCACACTTATGTGATGCAGTTAAGGATATAAGCATATCCTTCAAGTGGTATCAGAGTCTTACATTGGAGGTTTTGGATGCGATCATAAATCTAGGAAGACATGGTCCATTAGGGTTTGTCAAAATTTATTGCATTTGTTTATCCCTATTTTGTGAATATTTTGGCTTTGTTAAAATTGTTTAAAAACAAAATTATCAGTTGTATTATGTTCCTCATTAAATAAGGAAATCTTGAGATTTGAGCTTGCGTGATTTCAAATCTGTTTACTCAAGTTATGCTCATTATAGTGAACATGTATCCACTGTTTCAGGGATTACAAATCATGATGTAATTAAGGAGTTAATTACTATTTTAAAATACCTATAAATGCATGCAAATCTAATGGGTTCCATTGTAAATAAATTTATCAATAAACTATGGAAACTTATTTTACATGATTTGGAATTAAGTTTTCTGAAATATGGTAATTTTAGTTAATGAGGGTCACTGTTGGAAAATACTTTCCTAATAAAGAACCATGTGAATGTCATTTAATCACGTAGTGAAATTAATTGTAAATTTTCTGAAATACTTATTGATGTATAGTTTTGAAATATTTAACGATGATTATTTCCTTAAATGACATTGTCTTTAACCAAAACTGATTACATATGATCTAGATCACAATTGGTTACATGAACTTTCTAATAAACAAAGTTGCTTCTAAAATTGGTTACATATGATCTAAAGCATTGCGCTTCAAAAAATACCATATCTCAATCAACTTAAATCCAAATTAAGAAAAATAAGTTCCTAAAGTTTGATAATTTGATTTACAATAGAATCTAAGTGATTTGTACGCATTTCAAGGCTTTCAAATCCGCAATTAACTCTTTAATTACGTTGAGCTTTGCAGTCCCCGAAACTGTGGATACATGTTCACTAAAATGAGCATAACTAGAGCAAACGGAATCGAAATCACGTCAACTTAGATCCTACGGTTTTCTTATTTAATTGGGAACAAAATCCAATTATTGTTTCGTATTTATTTAACTTAACAGTGCCGAAATTAATCTCAAAATAGAGATGCGAAAATGAAATGCAAGAAAGCTTTCTCAGACCCTAATGAACCTAAGTCGTCTTTGGCTAATGGATCGTATCCAAAACCACCGTCCTAAGGCTCTGATACCACTTGAAGGATATAGTATAATCCTTAAGTGTATCACGGAAGCATGAGCATCGTATCAAATACGACGATGAACGACTAGTCGTACTATTTGTTCTATGCAGCGGAAATTAAAATTTTTTGATGCGACGAAACCACATTATCCAAGAACACTTATCGGATCGTTTCGTCTAAACCACAAACAAGTATTAGGGTTACCTCTTGATGCATGGTTGCGATCGAGTCTCTAAACGAAGAGACCTCCTATCTCATGTCTGATTCGACGGAGGAGACGCTTGCGAGCGCGAGGATGAACTGCGTGCTTCTCGCAATCCATGTTGATTATCCAAGCGGTGGATCTCCTGATCTCGACACACGAGATCCATCGTCTTCTTCACGAGCAAGGTACACCGAAGGAGATGGAGATCCACGAGCAAACGATCGGGCAGCATGACGACGATACTGCAGCGATGGAGAGTCTTTTTAGGGTATCCATAGTGGATGGCCATGAGAGGAAGAGAGAGGGCTGACGTGTAGAGAGAAATAGAGAGAGAGATGTGGTTATAAAGCATTGTGTAAAGAAGAGCAAAGGAGTGCCTCTCCTTTTATAATATTTTGGGTTCCTTGGATCTCAATCCATGGGACAACACAAATCCAATGGCTCTCATTGATTGTGTTTCTTTCAGTGGCTAAGATTTGTGTTGGTAAAATCAACAACAATTAATTTAATCTAGATTAAATCTATATTCATAAATCAATACAAATTAATCTCAATTTGAATCAAACAAATATGGAGATAATGGGAAAGAGAGAGTGCCTCCTTCCATATACATGGAGTGGATGGCCACCCTTTCCTAATAGGAATAGGTGGCCGTCCATCCTATTGGAAGGAGCATCTCCAAATGTAGTCTCCCTTGATTACATTATTCCATGTATCTCCAATTTATTACAACAACAATTGTTGTAAATTATTCTGCAAAATAATTCATAATTATTTTGTGAACATTGGAATCTTGCCATTAAAAAATTATGAATCACATTCCTAACCAAAAATAAAATGTAAATTGTATTTTCAATTTAAAGTCCAATGTGAATCCAATTCACAACAACATTTAATTAACAAATGTAAATTACAAATTACTCTCTCTTATATATTATAAATCACATTTATAATATATACGACTAATTTGGATATTTCTATCTACATTATTCATATCCATGATAATTAAATCACATTTAATTATCTTGGATATCTATTCTCATGTACTCAAATAATATGAATCATATTCACATTATTTACATCTTCGATAATCAAATCATATTTAATTATCTAAGATAGCTCTCTTTATAATCATGATAATTAAATCACATTTAATTACCCGTTTTTTCAATGCTCAGATAATTATATCAACAATGAAATTATCCATGAACTCTTTCAAGGATAATATGTTTATCCGTGAATACTTGGAGATAAGGACATGGCGATTGTATTGTTCCACGTATAGTGACTTGGATATTCAGATCGTATCTCAAATCCAGATCGCAGGCCTCCCATAGATGTTTGATTAAATCAAGACCGCAAATCTAATTTTCTCATTGCATCTGAATCACATTCAGATCAATGTCCAACATTTGGACCGAGATCAGATCACTTCTCTTCTCAGAGGAGTCACTAAAATCCAGACCCGTTTCATCACTCCCTAGGAATGGAAGCATCATGGTTATACAATCGTTTATGATCACATCACCCTCAAGTTTTCCCAATACCTGTACATCCTGCATACTGGAAGACTCAGAATAAACCCATAGTATTGGATCAACTTTATACCGTATACTTCATGGTCTTATCAGTAACTTTCTCATTCGATCATTGGGAGTTTGTATCTATCATACACTTTCCAAAAATGTATATCTTACCTTAGTCTTGATCATATACTTTCCTAAATTATATATCAAACTACAAATTCATTCAAGCTTCCAAAGAGACGACAGTGCGCACGGAATTTGATTCTTCCCAATATCTCATGAGTGAGCTCATGCCTTCCGGTTCAATATATGAACCTGTATGATCCTTTTGAGATTGTATTACTCATATGCCCTTATATGCACACCAGTGCGTCGGTCTATAGACCTTGGTCAGGTCATCAAGCTATTAGTCTGCCAAATGTACATACTTGGACATATAGTAACACATGTGTCTCCGATCAGAGGATGCGTTCCTGTATCGTGACAACATATGATATAGGACTTTGGTTATCTCGATCTCGTTAAGTCAACTCTTTGACCTTATTAATTTGACACCTTCGAATCTCTATTCCTATGTAGAGGAACTGCATCAAGAGGTCGGTCAGATATCAACCTAAATGAGAAATGATTGCCATCTCCTACTCAGGCTGGAGATCAACTCATAACAATCATTTGACGGTGCTTGATGAGTCCTCAATCTAACCCTTTAGATATTCATCCAAGCACCAGTCTCTATGATTCAATAGTTGAATCAACAACTGTATGATTATTAAGATGGCCTTGGTACATAACCCTAATTGTACTAAGGGACCTATTATGCAAACTATTTATTCTTCATCTCAGATCAGGGAATGATATGTGCAATAACATTTATTGCATAATGGCTCACCGTGGGCTCGCATGTCCAACACTTATTTGGGAGATGAGTCAGTCTCTACATAGAAGTTACCAATCTTCCTGATTTCTTCAGACTTCATCTCACTATTGCTAAAATTCCATGGAATGCCATACGAGGAACCGTACGAGACTCTTTACGAGTTTGATGAGATTTGTATCACCCGATTCTATTGTAATATAAAACCTAAGGATGCTATGAAGAAGACCTTCCACTTGACACTCAAGGACGTAGACGTGAGATGGCTTTGAGGTTTGGGAAAGGAGCAAGCTAGCTAGGGTACGCTTCGAGAAGCCTTTCATAGAAATTTTACCTCATTATCCAAGCCAACTTTATGTGGTTAGTTACCATAGATTTTTTTGCCATGATCCCCACGATATATTGCAAGATATGTGGCTCTGTTTTCAGATTCTTCTTAGGAGATTCCCATATCACGGGATCTTCAGAGCTGAGTTAACTCAGATATTCTAGATTGGGATGACTGCAAATCAACAAGCATTGGTTGATGCCTCGTGTGGCGATTCACACCGTAGTATTGACAAGGATTCACTTTGAAATCTCTTTGGAGAGATTCCTAGTGTTAAGATGACACATGGTGGAGATTACAGACCATTTAGATGTGATCC
Organism: Ottelia alismoides; assembly: GCA_037367405.1. NCBI lineage: Eukaryota > Viridiplantae > Streptophyta > Magnoliopsida > Alismatales > Hydrocharitaceae > Ottelia > Ottelia alismoides. The sequence continues at coordinate 513,520 of JAZKJV010008380.1, read as the reverse complement.
ATCTCTCGTTGATTTAGGGATCGCATATCAGGCATTGATGTGGATATTTATGCAGTATCAAGGATGGTCGTTGAGACAGATGTAAATAGAGAACCTGTGATGTTTCAACCAACATATCAGCCAATTCAGTTCCCATATCTTGACCAGTGCCATGAATAGCAACCTTAAGTGCAATTCATTGTTAGACTTGTGAGTTCTAGGCGAACCATTCTTACAATAAATGTTAATGTAACATATATGTTTATAAATAAAAGTTATTGATGTTTCACTCACTTTCTGAAATTAAATGAATGAATGCACTATAAGGTCCCTCTGTACAATTAGGGTTATGTACCATGGCCATCTTGATGATCATATAGCTGTTGAATCATAAATGAATCATAGAGGTTGGTGTTTGGATGAATATCTAAGGAGTTAGATAGAGGACTCATCAAGCACCGTCAAATGATTGTTATGAGATGATCTCCAGCATTAGTAGGAGATGGCAATCCTTTCTCACATAGGTTGATATCTGACCGACCTCTTAATGCATGTCCTCTGCATGTGAATAGTGATTCGGAGGTGTCACATTAGTTAGGTCAATGGGTTGACTTAAAGAGATCGAGATAACCTAAGTCCTATGTTGAATGCTGTCACAGCATAGACACACATCCTCTAACTGGAGACAGATGTATTACTATATGTCTTAGTATGTATATTTGGCAGACCAATAGATTGATGGCCTAACCAAGGACTATACACTGGCGAGCTGGTGTGCATATAAGGGCATATGAGTAATACGATCTCTCAAAGGGATCATACAGGTTCACTTATGAACCGGAAGACATGAGCTCACTCATGAGGTATTAGGACCGATAAAATTCCCTGTATTATCGTCATGCTTTAGAAGAATGACATGAATTTGAAGGTATGATGTATGCTTTGAGAAAGCATATGATCGATACCAACTCCCAATAACCAAGATTGACAAACTTGGTGATCAAACCCTGAAGAAGATAGTGTAAAATTGATCTTGATCTTCAGGTTCATCATAGGTCTTCCAGTATGCAGGATGTACATGTATTGGGAATACCTAAGGGTGACGTGATCATAAATGATTGTATAACCATGACGCTTCCATTCCGAGGGAATGATGAAACAGGTCTAGATTTTAGTGACTCCTCTCAGTAGAGAAGCAATCTAATCTTGGTCCAAGTTTTGGACATTGGTCTGAATGAGATTTAAATGCAATGAGAAGATTAGATTTGTGGTCTTCATTTAATCAAGCATCTGTGCGATGTATGTAAGATCTGGATTTGAGATGAGATCTTAACATCGAAGTCACTATACGTGGAACAATACAATCGCCCTGTCCTTATCTCGAAATATCTATGGAGAAAGCACATTATTGTTGAAGGGGTTCAAGAATAATTAATTTGATGAATTACGTATCCAATCAAGAAGGACATGATGATTAAATGAGATTTAATTATCAAGCATAATATGAATGAGATTCATATTGTGAGAATGTTTATCCAAGATAATTAAATGAGATTTAATTATCAAGGATTATAGAATATGGATAGTACTATCAATGATATTTGTATATTATAAATATGATTTATAATATACATATCGAAGAGAGAGAATTTTTTGTAAATAGCATTTGTTAATTATCAATGTGGATTGGATTCACATTAATTAATTAATTGGAAATGTAATTTACAAATTAGTTTGGACTGTGAATATCATTCACATATTTATCAATGGCATGATTGAAATATTCACAAATTAATTTGGTGGATAATTTTGTGATAATGGTTATTACAAAATTATCATGAAATAATAGATAAAATAAAAAGGAGATTAATCACCACAAAATATAGGTGGCGTCAACCATGGGTGACGCCCCCTATTTTTGGGGGTGATTTATTATCTCCTCCTTTTTTATCTTGTTATCTCTTGATAATTAATTTATGTTAAATTAAACTATGTTGATAATGTTGCAACATATATTTGATTTAAATATAAATTAATGTTGTTGGTTTTTAACCAACAACAATCATGGCCATTGATTAATACATAGATCAACTTGGCCGTTGGATCTATGTGTCTCATGGATTGAGATCCACTGGATCCTAAAATATTATAAAAGGAGGGCTAACCTAGCCTTTCAAGGTACACTATTAAGAGTTGCACAAGGTTACTACTCTCTCTCTCTCTCATTCTCGCCTATTGTCTCTCTCTCTCAATTCAAAGGCGGTCGTCCATCTTGTTTATTGAGAAGGAGAGTCTCTCGCCTTCGCCTTCGACGACTCGAGGATCTCCTTCTTTGGGGTTGCTTGCTCTAAAGTAAGACGATGGATTTTGTTGGACGAAATCAGGGGACTCGTACCTTGGATCTTTATCGAGGATTGCAGGAGGAATGCGTCTCATCATCGCGCCCACAAGTGCATTCTTCGTGGACCAGACTTAAGACAGGAGATCTCTTATTTTAGAGTTCTCGTGATTACAACCACTCTTCAAGAGGTATTTATTATTCTTTGTGGTTTGATGAAATGATCGGAGAAATGTTCTCGTGATCATGTGGTTTCATCACTTGTTCAAAAATTTTAATTTCTGCTGCATCTAACGACTAGTGCGACTAGTCGCCCCGATCGCCTATGATGCAATCAACACGCTTCCGTGATGCGCTTAAGGATTCACAATATTCTTCAAGTGGTATCAGAGCCTTAGGTCGAATAAGGTTTTCGATATGATCCATAGACCTAGGACGACTTGGGTTTGAAAGGGTCACGAAAATTTTCTCGCATTTCGATTTTCGCACCTCTGTCTAATTGGAATTTTTCGATACTATTTAAATTGTTTAAACACGAAATTTGCAATTGGATTTTGTTTCCATTAAATAAGGAAACCATATGATCTGAGTTTATGTAATTTAGGTTTTATTTTCTCAAGATATGACCCTTTGAATAATTATGTATTCATAGTTGCGGGACAACTTATCTGAACGTGATTAATGAGTTAATTACTGTTTTTATGTGCCTCCAAATGCATGAAATATTACTTGGGTTCTTTCATAAATCAAATTAGCAATCTATGAAAATTTATTTTGCGTAATTTGGATTTAAATTTATCAAGATAAGTTAATTTTAGTTATTGGGGGTCACTGTTGGAAATTAACATTTTTTGATCATGAACAATGTGATAGTCATTCGAATATGATGATGAAAATTAATTTTTAATTTTCTGAAATAATTAGTGATAAATATTTGTGAAATACTTAAGGATATAATTATTTCATTGAATGACATTTGCCTAAACCAAAATGATAAGATTATTGATCTTTATCATTAATTGGTTGACATGAAATCATCGACGAACAATTTTTCATGAAGAACCTTAGTTTATTCTACAATAGTTGTAGGATAACTCTTACATGAAAACCCTCTTGCTTGAATAGGATTGGGGATTTGTTTAGCAAATCTCCTTATAATATTATCAAAATGGTTTTGATGAATATTATATGGTATAATTTCGGTTGAAAAACCGATGAGCATCTCAAAGTACATGATGATCTATCTGTCATTATCCTTTCCTCAAATGGATATGGTGCCTAGTCAGAGAGCATTGGGGTTGCGGGTTGCAACTTATGTGGTCCGTCCCACTCTCGTCAGTACTGGCCATGACATCAGGCGGGGACTCGATAATGCCGGAGAAAGTAAAAGTGTATTTTTCTAATTATTAAAATTCAAATAATACGTACTTTGAGATTATGCCTACTATTCAGGAAATAATCAAGTTTGTTGATTGATGATTGGATTAATGAATAATTTAATGTGATTAAATTAATTATATCCAATCAACACTCTATTACGAATAGATGTGTATTTCCCTTGGAAAAATTATTTACGTGAAAATGATTCACGATAATTAATTATTACAATTTGAATATAAGGTGGAGGAACACATAAGTGACATCCATGGTCTCCCGTCAAGGCAAAGGATTCTGTCGCCAGATATTGTATATAGGAGACATCTGTCTGAAGTGACATATCCTATATATGATTTATTTGGATCTGGTTCTTTGCTTCTCGAAAGAGTAAGGCCGTATACGTAGGGAGCCCAATGTCGAGTCCTCATATTATTGGGGCGATATTGGATTGCGTATAGTGAGTATTAAGCCTGTTGATGGTTGGTTCAATTAGCAATGGGTCAACATCATCTTAGGGGTGGTGGGCCTGGGTGTTAAAGAACGAATTGGAAAATGCAAGTTGTACATGCAAGGCGGAATGAGTTCCCGCTTCTTTTTATCAGAGTTGCAAGTTCTCATATTATTGGGATGTGACAAAGAAAGGAAAGGAGATCCCAGATCTTGCTTGAGATACGGTGGTAAGTATATCTCTTATTTTGAAAGACAATAAGGGAATAATCTTTCAAAATTGACATAGGAAGACAAATTTGATTTAAAAATGCCTTAATCAAATGTCTTAAAATGAATATATATTTATATATTCTAATATAGCGCATTCTTAATTTCAAAAAATGAAGTCCATGAACCCACTTAGCAGGCTCCTGGAGGTCAACTAGTTGACCGTGCCAAATTATTCGGATTAGATGCGAAATTTGGATATTGTCTTAACTGTGGAGCGTGTTTCTTATGTGCTGACCAAGGACAAGATAGCAAACCCTAAGCCTGCGGATGGTAGATCATATAATGAGAAATATGATGAAGACCATAATCTGGCAAGGTGTTATATCCTTGGGTCATTGTCCAATGTGCTTCAGAAGCAACATGTCGAAATGAACCACTACAAAGAGATTATGCTGAATCTGAAGGAAATGTTCGGTGACATAAACCGTACACAACGTTACAACGTGATGAAAGAGCTTATTCATTGCAAGATGCAGGAATGGACCTTCATCAGAGAACACATACTCAAAGTGTTTGGGTACCTCTCTGAGTTGGAAATCCTGGGAGCCTACATGGATTCTGACATGCAGGCTTATTTTATTCTCCTGTCGCTCCCTAAGTCTATCAAAAACTTTGTCGTGTCCTATCACACGAGCAAAGGCGATTTCACTAGTGCTGGGTTGTTAGCTGTATTAATGTCTACAGAAGACGTGATGAGGAAGGACGACCCCTCTGCTATTACAATGGTTGCAAAAGTGAGAGGAAAGCACGGGCGGAAGCAAGGTTCTCGGAAGGGCCCGACCCAGAAGAGAAAGAAGAAGAATCAAGGAGTTGGTTCATCTTCTAGTGCTTCCACACTAATGACATCTAAAAAGTCCGATGTCTATCACTACTGCAAGAATCAGGGCACTGGCGGCGTAACTGCCCAGATTACCTGAAGTCTGCTGACAAAGGTAAAGCCCTAGCAGGTATGAAATCTTCTTTCATCATTGAAACTAGCTTTCTCGTTGGATGAGACGGAAGTTGGGTGGTAGATTCTGGTGCTTCTGTTCAAGTATGCAATTCGTTGCATTTGTTTCAGGAAACTAGGAATTTGGAGCAAGGGGAGATAGTCATCCAGATGGGATCTGATGTAAGTGTTGCAGCAATCGCCATTGGGACGTGCAGACTATCGTTATCTAGTGGTCGAGTTCTAGTACTTAAAGAGTATCTTTATGTACCTGAAGTCAAAATGAATTTGATATATGTATCTAAGCTTGTTATACATGGATACTCCTTCCCGTTTTGTAATAAGTTAGTCATTAATCAATATGATAACTTTATTGCGGAAGGTGTTCTGACTTCTGGTGGACTCTATGAATTGTGCATTGATGAATGTGTCATAAATGTCACTACCACTGATAATAAAAACCCTAAAAGATCCATGGAAAATGGAAATCATTCGAATATGATTTGGCTTCAATGTATTGGTCATTTATTGTTGATAGGATAAATAGATTGATAAAGGATGGACCTTTGGATTTTCTATAGGTTCAATCTTTACTTACCTGTGAACATTGCATTCGACGTAAAATGACCAGGATGCCTTTCCGTAATAAGGTTACAAGATGCGAAGGTATTCTTGACCTAATACATACTGATGTATGTGTTCCCTTTAGTATCGTGACTAGAAATGGATATCGATATTATTTGACGTTTATTGATGACCATTCACGATATGGGTTTATCTTCCTACTATGTCATAAATCTGAAACCTTTGAAAAGTTCAAAGAGTTTAAGGTTCTGGTTGAGAACCAAACCAATAGGAAGATCAAACGGATTCGATCTGACCGAGGTGGTGAGTACCTCTCAGATGAATTCAAGTAATATCTTAAAGAGAATGGAATTGTCTCCAATCTCACTCCCCCTGGAACTCCCCAACTTAATGGTGTTGCTGAAAGACGCAACAAGACCATCATGGACATGGTCCGTTCAATGATGAGCAAAGCACGATTACCTCTTAGTTTTTGGGGATATGGAGTAGAGAATGCAATTTATATCCTGAACAAGATTCCTAGCAAGTCTATACCCAGGACTCCTCACGAGCTCTAGTATGGTGCCAAGCCCAGTGTTAAGCACTTGAGGGTTTGGGGATGCTTGGTCCATGCGAAGAACGTGGATGCAAGTAAGCTAGAACCTCGCACTCATGAGTGTTACTTCATTGGGTATGTCAAAGATGGTATTGGATACCAACTTTATGACCCTGAGACCCAAAAGGTTTTTGTCTCTAAGGATGTGAAATTCTAGAGGATGATTTCCTTAAAGGTCAAGATAGAAATGAAGTCGAGGAACTCATTGAATCCCATGAGGATTCTGAGATTCCTAAACCAGAAACTGAAGAGATAAATAAAGACGAAACACCCATACCTCTTCGAAGGAGTTTGAGGGTGGTTGCACCTCCTGAATGGTATGGATTCCATGTGTCAGGTGAAACTGACAATGATCCTTCTTCATTTGATGAAGCACTCGCAGATCATGACATGGATAGATGAATGCTAGCAATGAAGTCAGAAATTGACTCCATGCATAAGAATAGTGTATGGACCCTAGAGGATCCACCTAAAGGGGTAAAACACATTGGGTGTAAATGGATCTTCAAGAGAAAGAGGGGGCCTGATGGGAAAGTAGATTCTTTCAAGGCACAACTCGTTGCCAAGGGCTACACACAGAGGGAAGGCATCGACTACGATGAGATGTTCTCTCCTGTATCTAAGCTTAAGTCCATCAAGATACTGCTAGCTATAGTTGCATTTCTTGACTACGACATCTGGCAGATGGATGTCAAGACTACTTTCCTCAACGGATACCTCGAGGAGGATATCTATATGGAGTAGGCCCAGGGATTCATAGTTGAGGATGGAAAGGTATGCAAGCTAAAGAAATCCATCTTTGGTCTCAAACAAGTTTCTCGTTGCTGGAACATCAGATTTGACGAAACCATAAAGAGTTATGATTTTGTGCAGAATCCTGATGAACCTTGTGTGTACAAGACACTTAGTGGGAACACCATTTTGTTCATCGTGCTTTACATAGATGATATCCTTATCATTGGGAATGATACAGGAATGATGACCAGTGTAAAGATTTGGTTGTCCCATACCTTCGAGATGAAAGATCTTGGAGAAGCCTCTTACATCTTTGGCCTGAACTTGTTTAGAAACCGAGAAAAGAGAATATTAGGAATATCACAACATGGATACATCAAGAGGATTCTTGAACGATTCCATATGGGTAGTTTCAAGAAAGGATTCCTCCCTTTAGGACATGGTATCCATCTGTCTAAAGGGATGGCTCCTCAAAGTGTTGAGGAAAGGAAGGCCATGGCTGGATGCCCCTATTCATTAGCTGTAGGAATCTTGCTGTATGCCATGATGTGTACTAGGCCAGACATCTGCCATGTAGTGGGAGTGGTAAGTCGTTACCAATCATGCTATGGAGAGAAACACTAGAATGCGGTAAAGAACATATTCAAATATCTAAAACGGACGCAAGATTACATCTTGGTCTATAGGGATGGTGATCTCCAAGTCTTGGGATATACAGATTCAGACTTCTAATCGTATATTGATGATCGAAAGTCGACATCAGGGTTTGTATTCCTGTTGAATGGTGGTGCTGTGAGCTGGAGAAGCAAGAAGCAGGACACTACGGCAGATTCAGCAACAGAAGCCGAATACATTGTCGCATTGGATGCTATAAAGGAGGCGGTGTGGTTGCGCAAGTTCATCATGGAACTTGGAGTAGTTTCCTCTGATTCTCCCATCCCGTTACACTGCGATAACACAGGAGCCATTGCCCAGGAAAAGGAACCCAAATGGCACCAAAAGAGCAAGCACGTGGAAAGAAAATACCACATCATTCAGGAGATTCAAAAGCGTGGTGATATTATCATCACAAAGGTGGCCTCTACCGACAACGTTGCTTATCCTCTTACCAAACCTCTGACATAGAAGGTTTTCGACCAACATGTTATGAATATGGGTTTACGGATTGTACCTGAATGGTTTTGAGGGCTAGTGGGAGATTGTTAGACTTGTGAGCACAGGGAGAACCATTCTTACAATAAATGTTATTGTAACATATATGTTTATCAATAAAAGTTATTGATGTTTCACTCCCTTTCTGAAATTAAATGAATGAATGCACTATAAGATCCCTCTGTACAATTAGGGTTATGTACCATAGCCATCTTGATGATCATATAGATGTTGATTAATTAAATGAATCATAGAGGATGGTGTTTGGATGAATATCTAAGGAGTTAGATAGAGGACTCATCAAGCACCGTCAAATGATTGTTAAGAGTTGATCTCCAGCCTCAGTAGGAGATGACAATCCTTTCTCACACAGGCTGATATCTGATCGACCTCTTGATGTAGGTCCTCTGCATGGGAATAGTGATTCGGAGGTGTCATATTAGTTAGGTCAATGGGTTGACTTAGCGAGATCGAGATAACCTAAGTCCTATGTTGAATGCTGTCACAACATATGCACGCATCCTCTGACCGGAGACAAATGTATTACTATATGTCTGAGTATGTACATTTGGCAGACCAATAGGTTGATGTCCTAACCAAGGTCTATACACTGGCGAGCTGGTGTGCATATAAGGGCATATGAGTAATACGATCTCTCAAAGGGATCATATAGGTTCACTTATGAACTAGAAGACATGAGCTCACTCATGAGGTATTGGGACCGATCAAATTCCATGCATGGTCGTCATGCTTTGGAAGCATGACATGAATTTGAAGGTATGATATAGGCTTTGGGAAAGCATATGATCGATACCAACTCCCAATAACCAAGTTTGAGAAACTTGGTGATCAAACCCTGAATAAGACAGTGTAAAATTGATCTTGATCTTGAGGTTGATCATAGGTCTTCTAGCATGCAGGATGTACAGGTATTGGGAATACCAAAGGGTGATGTGATCATAAACGATTGTATAACCATGACACTTCCATTTCGAGGGAGTGATGAAACAGGTCTGGATTTTAGTGACTCCTCTCAGTAGAGAAGCAATCTAATCTTGGTCCAAGTTTTGGACATTGGTCTGAATGAGATTAATATGCGATGAGAATATTAGATTTACGGTCTTGATTTAATCAAGCATCTGTGGGAGGTACGTAAGATCTGGATTTGAGATGAGATCTCAACATCCACGACATTGTACGTGGAACAGTACAATCGCCCTGTCCTTATCTCCAAGTATCTACGGCGAAAGCACAGTATTCTTGAAGGGGTTCAAGAATATTTCATTTGATGAATTATGTATCCAATCATGAAGGACTTGATGATTAAATGAGATTTAATGATCAAGCAAAATATGAACGAGAATCATAGTGTGAGAATGTTTATCCAAGATAATTAAATAAGATTTAATTATCAAAGATTGTAGAATATGGATAGTACTATTCATGATATTTGTATATTATAGATATGATTTATAATAGTCATATCGAAGAGAGATTTTTTTTGTAAATAGCATTTGTTAATGTGGATTGGATTCACATTAATTAAATAATTGGAAATGTAATTTACAAATTAGTCTGGGCTGTGAATATGATTCACATATTTATCAATGACATGATTGAAATATTCACAAATTAATTTGGAATTAATGTGATTGATAATTTTGTGATAATGGTTATTACAAAATTATCAAGAAATAATAGGTAAAATTGAAAGGAGATTAATCACCACAAAATATAGGTAGCGTCAACCATGGGTGACACCCCCCATTTTTGGGCGTGACTTATTATCTCCTCATTTTTTATCTTCTTATCTCTTGATAATTAATTTATGTTAAATTAAATTATGTTGATAATGTTGCAACATATAATGGATTTAAATATAACTTAATGTTGTTGGATTTTAACCAACAACAATCATGGTCATTGATTAATACATAGATTAACTTGGTCGTTGGATCTATGTGTCCCGTGGATTAAGTTCCATTGGATCCTAAACTAATATAAAAGGAGGGCTAACCTAGCCTTTCAAGGTACATTATTAAGAGTTGTACATGGTTACTACTCTCTCTCTCTCATTCTCGCCTACTTTCTCTCACTATCTCTCTCTCTCAATTAAAAGGTGACTGTCCATCTTGTGCATTGAGAAGGAGAGTCTATTGCTTTCGAGGACTCGAGGATCTCCTTCTTCTTTGGGGTTGCTTGCTCTAAATGCAGACTACGGATTTAGTTGAACGAAATCAGGGGACTCGTAGCTTGGATCTTCATCGAGTATTGCCGGAGGAACGCGTCTCATCATCGCACCCGCAAGTACATTCTTTGTGGATCGGACTTAAGATAGGAGGATCTCTTGTTTTAGAGATCTCGTGATTACAACCACGCTTCAAAAGGTATTTCTTATACTTTGTGGTTTGGTGAAACGATCCGAGAAATGTTCTCGTGATCATGTGGTTTCATCACTTGTTAAATTTTAATTTCTACCGCATCCAGTGACTAGTGCGACTAGTCGCCCAGATCGCATATGATGCGATCAACATGCTTCCATTATGCGCTTAAGGATTTACAATATCCTTCATTCACCTCATATTAATTTGTTTATTTTGAGCGTCTTCAGCAACCCGAGATGGATGTAGGACATTACTTCGAGAGTTTTGATATAGATGGTCCCACATTTGATCATTTCATCCACTTGATATATGAGTAGACTGAAGGATATGGTTAGATCCTTAAGCACATCATGGAAGCGTGAGCATATCGAATACAACGAAGAACGACTAGTCGTACTAGTTGTTCTATGAAGCAGAATTTAAAAAATTTTCATGCGATGAAACCACGTGATCAAAGAACACTTCTCGGATCGTTTAGTCTAAACCACAAACAAGTAATAGGATTACGTCTTGAAGCGTGGTTGCGATCAAGTCTCTAAACGAAGAGACCTCCTTTCTCAAATCCGATCCGACAGAGGAGATGCTTGCGAGCGTGTTGATGAAACAAGTGCATCTCGCAATCCATGTTGATGATCCAAGCGGAGGATCTCCTGATCTCGACATAAGAGATCCGATGTCTTCTTCATGAGCGAGGCACACTGAAGGAGACGAAGATCCATGAGAAAACGATCGGGCAGCATAACGACGACGCTGTGGTGATGGAGACTCCCTCTAGGGAATCCATAGTGGACGGCCATGAGAGAGGAAGAGAGAGGGCTGGCATGTAGAGAGAAAGAGAGAGAGAGAGACTTATGTTCTCTTGTGTGTTGTGTAGTGAAGAGCAAAGGGGTGCATCTCCTTTTATAGTATTTTTGGATCCATGGATCTCAATCCATGGGCAACACAAGTCCAATGTCTCACACTGATTTGTGTTTCTTTTAATGGCCAAGATTTGTGTTGGTAAAAACCAACAATAATTAATTTAATTTAGATTAAATACATATTGATAAATCAATATAATTCAATCACCAAATTAAATCAACTAATATTGGAGATAATGGAAAGGAGAATCTCTCCTTCCATATAGGAGGGGTGGACAACCGCCCTTTCCGTGTAGGAATTGGTGGTTGTCCCTTCTCCTATTAGGAAAGGGAGATTCTAATGGAATCTTCTAGATTGCATATATATCCAATATTTACAACAACAATTGTTGTAAATTATTCTACAAAATATATCATAATTATTTTGTGAATATTACATTCTTGCCATTGGAAAAATGTGAATCACATTCACAATCCAAAATAAAATGTTAATTACATTTTCAAATCAATGTCCAATGTGAATCCAATTCACATTAACATTCAATTAACAATTGTAAATTGCAAATAGCTCTCTCTTATATATTATAAATCACATTTATAACATATATGACTAATATAGATATTGCTATCCACATTATTCATATCCATGATTATGAAATTACATTTAATCATCTTGGATCTCTATTCTCATGTGCCCAAATAATATGAATCACATTCACATTATTTTCATCTTTGATAATATAATCACATTTAGTTATCTAAGATAGCTCTCTTTATAATATGAATCGAATTAATATTAATCATGATAATTAAATCACATTTAATTATCCATTTTCTCAATGCTCGGATACTCATATCAACAATGAAATTATCCTGAACCCTTTCAAGGATAATGCGCTTTCTCCGCGAATACATTGAGATAAGAACATGGCGATTGTATTGTTCCACATATAGTGACTTGGATATTGAGACATATCTCAAATCCATATTGCGGGTCTCTCATAGGTGCTTGATTAAATCCAGACTGCAAATCTAATCTTCTCGTTGCATCTGAATCACATTCAGATCAATGTCCAACATTTGGACCAAGAGCAGATCACTGCTCTACTGAGAGGAGTCATAAAATCCAGAACCGTTTCATAACTTCCTTGGAATGGAAGCATCATGGTTATACAATCGTTTATGATCACATCACCCTCAGGTATTCCCCATACCTGTACATCCTGCATACTGGAAGACTCAGAATAAACCCAAAGTATTAGATCAACTTTACACCATCTACTTCATGGTTTTATCAGTAAGTTTCTCATTCGATCATTGGGAGTCTATATCAATCATATACTTTCCAAAAAGCATATGTCATACCTGGGTCTTGATCATATACTTTCCAAAAGTATATATCAAACCTACAAACTCAGTCAAGCTTCCAAAGCGAGACGACCGTGCACGAAATTTGATTCTTCCCAATATCTTATAAGTGAGCTCATGCCTTCCGGTTCAGTAAAATAACCTGTATGATCCCTTTGAGAGATCGTATTACTCATATGCCCTTACATGCACACCAGCACGCCGGTGTGTAGACCTTGGTTAGGTCATCAACCTATTGGTCTGCCAAATGTACATACTCAGACATATAGTAACACATCTGTCTCCGGTCAAAGGATGCGTCCCTGTATCGTGACAACATACGATATAGGACTTTGGTTATCTTGATCTCGTTAAGTCAAATCTTTGACCTAACTTATCTAACACCTCCGAATCTCTATTCCTATGCAGAGGACATGCATCAAGAGGTCGGTTAGATATCAACATAAATGAGAAAGGATTGTCATCTCCTACTCAGGCTGGAGATCATCTCCTAACAATAATTTGATGGTGCTTGATGAGTTATCAATCTAACTCTTTAGATATTCATCCAAGTACTAGCCTCTATGATTCAATTATTGAATCAACAACTGTATGATCATTAATATGGCCATGGAACATAACCCTAATTGTACTAAGGGGCCTATTATGCAAATTATTCATTCTTCATTTCAGATCATGGAATGATATTCGCAATAACACTTATTGCATAATGGCTCGTCGTGGGCTCGCATGTCCAACAATCTCCCACTAGCCCTAAGATCCATTATTGGGATAATCATTTAAACCCACACTCATGTGACAATCATAGGCTATTTAGAAAATAGCTAGGTAAGCTGATCAGTCACTCTGTTCCCGCGAGACCACGCCAAGTCCTTTTACCGCACTTGCATATCCCCAATAACAGTTCTCAAATCTAATGCGAATGTTGCATCTTATGAAACCAGTACTCAATCTTGTTGGTTATAGTGTCCTTGACACTATAGCCTAATAATTATTATAACTAGTATTTTCATAATCCTTATCAGAATACCCTTATTCCTGGAGATCACTATCTCTTAAGGTATCCACAGTTAAGACCTTTCGATCACTATAAAGTCTTAAGTTTTGAAGATAAGACTTTGAGATCACTGTCTCAAAAATCTTGTCATCTATGAAGATTTTGTTATTACTGCAATCAAGTATTTTCTCTCCATAGTAGGATTGGCAACACTTTACTACTCCCACTGCATGGCAGATATCTGGCTTTTGTATACATCTAGCATACACTCAGCTTCTCGTAATTAATGCACAAGTGCAAGTAGTTCTAGCATTCACTTCCTCAACTCTTTGAGGTACTATCCCTTTAGATAGGTCAGTACCATATCTTAAGGGATGGAAGCCTTTCTTAGATTTTTCCAAAAAATGGAATATGTCCAAGGTGTACCATTAATGTAACAGTCCCAATACCCTCTTCTCTATGCTTCTAACCACCTTCAGAACTAAGATCCAAGAGGTGTCCTTGAGATCATATCTCAAGTCATGGAACAACCAGATTAGAAAACACTTATTATTATCCTTATATCATTTCAAATGATTAGGATATCATCTACATTTAGCATGGTGAACACAAAGGCACTCCCACTAAGCTTCACATGGCTCATCCAGATTCTATCTGAAATCATAACACCTATAATTTCATCAAATCTTATGGTCCCACTTCAAGAAGTTTATTTGAGTCCATAGATGGATTCCTTAGCTTTTACACCTTGCTTTTCTCAGCCATGAAGCCTTGGGGCTACTTCATGTGAATATCCCCAGAGAGGTATTCATAGAGGAATGCAATCTTGACTTCTTTATCTTTAAGATCCATTTACACCTTTATGGGTCTCACCCATATAGGTGGATCCTTGAGGGTCCATATACAACTCTTGTATATGAAGTCTACTATAGACTTTATTGCTAACATCCATATTTCCATATCACGATCTTCAGAAACTTCATCATATGAAGTCAGATCATTGTCATACTTAATTGACACATAGAATACATCCTCACACTCATTTGAAGAGGTACAAGTGTTTCATCTTTTATAGTCCTTTTAGTTTCTGATTTCAGGAGCCTCGTTATATTCTCAAGATTAAATGAGTTCCAACACTTAATTTTCTTCTTGATTCACAAGAGATTGAATCTCTAAGAATCACATTCTCAGAGATGAGATATTTTAAGAATCTCAAGGTCATAAAGTAGGTATCCAATACCATCCTTTATTTTCCTAATGAAGCAACACTCTCAAGTGCTAGATTCCGACTTACTTGAATTGAGCCTTGTTAAGGATATACATTGTAGTCTCTACTACACATATATACCTGGAAACTAAGGGATAATTATGCTAAAATTCATCATTGATAAGATCATGTCACAGATGGTCCAATTGTATCACCCTATAACTCTTTTGAATTAAGGTGTGTTAGGAGGATTGAGATAGAAATGATATTCGTATCTCCGTAAGGTATTCTTTGAATTTATCTAACAGGTACTTGCTACCTAGATTAGATCAAATTCATTTTATCTTCCTTCAAACTTTGGTTCTAAACCAAAATAATAAAATCTTTGAACGTTTCAAAGGTTTCTTAGGTGAAGAGAAGAAATCTCATATCATACATAATCATCAGTAGATATCACATATCCATAATGTTTACTATGATATAGATGATCCGCATACATCAGTATGTATGAGATCCTAAATACATTAACATCTTACACCATTCCCAAAGAAGAGTGCATTGGACATTTTACTTTGAATAAAATACTTAAAAGTATGTAAGTTTTTGAAATTTTAGACATTCTAAAGTTTCATCTGATACTAGTCTATTGATCAAATCAATAGACAAATGTCCAAGGCTTGATGCTAGATTATTGTCAAATGATCTTCATCCTCCTATCGATCTTAAGGTTTAATTTCAGTATTTTGAAATGTTAATGAACCATTCATTAATTTTCTAATTTAGTAGAATCCACAAGATTTTAGATTACTATTTGAAATATCTCTATCATAACTCTTTATGATAGGTCTATTCCAAAATTCATGTGTATTTCCA
The DNA here is from genome assembly GCA_037367405.1 of Ottelia alismoides. Lineage (NCBI taxonomy): Eukaryota > Viridiplantae > Streptophyta > Magnoliopsida > Alismatales > Hydrocharitaceae > Ottelia > Ottelia alismoides. Next base: position 497,422 of record JAZKJV010008380.1, on the reverse strand, counting down.
ACATTTAAAAATAAACAATGATTGTATCCTAATATCTAGGTCATAGAGACATTATCTAAGACTAAGGCTCTCCCACTGAAATTGAGAAGTCTATCAATCCAACAGAGATTATTACAAGAATTGCATCAATATCCAAGTGGATGACCACTAAACCTTAAGATCAAAGTCTCCTTTCTTCTAAAAACATATGCAACCCATTACAAGTGTGTTAGAAGATTGAGATACAATTATAAGACTTTATCTTATTCAATATGCAAGTCAATATCAATGATTTATGTAGATTATTTTCATGCTCTATCCGAGTCCTTCTTTAAGGTTTCTAGACAGACTTGATAGTCATACTATCAACACATCCATTATTGCAGTATTGGCATTCATCCAACTCTTTGGATGTCATATGGAAGTCACAGAAGTACGGTCAACTCTTTGACTATCCTTCTCATCTTGGGTCTGACCCATGCTTCCACTGCGCTCCATTTATCTATAAACAACCATTACTCAAGACTAAGGATCTCTTATGTTAAATTCAAAATAATTCATAGTAAGAGTATTTCAACATTTATACATGCTTCATTAAATTCATACAATATGAATATTATGAATCTTCATGAATGACTAGAGTATAGACAGTACAATGATGGGACTCATTATGTCTACATCCATCTAGACTCTCTAAAACATTGATTCAGGTAAGTATTCAAACATTTTGAATACATCATCTCTTATAGAGCTACCACTCTGCATGATGCAGTGAATCTTTTCATTCAGAATATCTTCTTAGATTTTTTATAAGGATTATTTGACAATTGCGATCATCATCAGCTTGCCACTTCCAAAGTACATCTGATGAGAGATCAAGACTATAGAACACATACAAACCCTAGGGTTGTAGTCCTACTGTCTGTTTAATTCTCATTCCTCATTATTATGAGGAAACTTGCACATTGCAACCACATACATTATGTGTCCAACTACAAGTACAATATCTGGATCATGAGTCCAATCCATGATATTTTACTGGTTATTATTGAGTATATCATTGAGTGGGTTTTAATGAAGGATTATTTGAAATAAGATATTTGCATAAATATATAAATATATATTTTACTTTGATTTAGGAATTCTCATATCAAAGTTGTCTTGCCTTGTCAACACTGAATGTTCATTCCATTAATCACTTTCAGTGTAAGAGATATACTTACCATCATATCTCGGCAAGTTCTGGGATCTCCTTCTTATCTTTGTTACATCCCAATAATATGAGAATCTGCAACTCGGATAAAAAGAAGTGGGAACACATTCCACCTTGCAAGTCCAACTTGCATCTCCCAATTCGGTTTTTAACACCTGGGCCCACCACCCCTAAGGCGATGTGGACCTGTCATTAATTGAACCAACCGTTAACAGGATTATTACTCGCTACACGCAATCCAATATCGCCCCAATAATATGAGGATCTGATATTGGGATCACTACGTATACGGCCTTACTCTTTAGAGAAGCAAAGTGCCCAATCCAGATGTGCTTGCATACAGGAGATGTCACTTCCGATATGCATCTCCTACATACAATCCCTGGAGACGAAACCCTTCGCCTTGACGGGAGAACATGGATGTCACTTATGTGATTCTCCATATCATATTCAAATTCTAATTAGTCATTATGAATCATATTCATTACGATTAATTCTTCCTAGGGAAATAACATCTCTATTAAAAATAGAGTATTTAATTTTAATTGGATTCTAATTAATCTAAACATATTATATTAATGATCCAATTAATATCCAACAAACAATTTTTTTGTTACCAGAATTATGGTATAATCTCAAATACATGTTATTTCAAATTTTAATAATTAGAAATACATCACGATTTCTTAAACATTATACTAACCCTACCCACTGTCATGGCCAGTACAGACGAGAGTGGGACAGACCGCACACGGTGCAAGCTGCTACCCCAACGCTCCCCGACTAGACACCATATCCACCTCGGGAAAGGATAATGCAAAATAGATCACTTTGTACTTGAGATGATCATCGGTTCTTCAACTGAAATTATACCATATAATAATAATCAAAAAAATTTCGATTAACATTATATTCAAGCAACATGTTTGTTGGAATGTAGATCATGTAGATCATGTAACCAATTAGTGATTTAGATCAAATCTAATCAAATATTGGTTAAGGCAATGTCATTTAAGGAAATAATCATCATCAAATATTTCACAAATATTTATGCACAATTATTCCAGGAAATTAAACAAATTCATTTCACTAATTGAGTAAATGACCATCACTAGGTTCTTGATTAGGAAAATATTTCCAGTAGTGACTTGCTTATTGAATAAGATAAAGTATTATAATTGTATCTCAATTTTCTAATTGTATCTCAATTAGGAAGAGTCTCAATAAGACTTTATCTTATTCAATAAGCAAGTTAAGAATGATTTTTACAATTAGGAAAGAAGAGATGGACACCATCAGAAATGTTATTGCCAGCATTGTTACAAAGCATAAATCAGTTTCAGATATTTACACTTCACATAAGTCATTGAAGTAACATATAATTGGAAACGATGCAGGTGCACATTCAGTTTTTTATTCTCTTCATAGTGAAGAACAAAAAATGAAAATAAGAGAACATCTAGAAAAAGAAATAAAGACAAGATGTCTGACTTTTTAGACAGATCTCGAGATTCTGCTATTCACAACACTAGTCCTCGTTTAAGATAAATATTTTCTTCTCCTTCTTAAATTTCTAGTATACAGACTGATACAGAGGGAGTAGAGATACCCTTTGTAGATGTTTTGAATCTAGGGAATCGAGAAAAATAAAAAAATCTCAAAAAGGTCCAAGATTAGGAATTCACGAAAGAGATGATGGATTGCATTTAAATTGAGCTCACTCTTTCAGAGGCATTGGTTCACATTCTGCTTCTTCAGAAATGTCTGAAGCAACATACCACACTAAAAAGGAAGAAGAGGTGTAATCATTGCTTTGAGAAACAAGTGTTAACATTTTCACTTGTTGCACCATCCAACACACATCTTCCAAGAAGAAAAAGAAAGACATGAGAGCATCATTTATGAGTTGTCAGATTTCAGATCACGAGTTCGAGCACACCTTGTTGGACAGCGGGTCATCAGTGTATATTTTACACTTCCATCTTATTGAGACTCTTCATTTAGGGCCTCTCATGTGAAGCAGAATGACTCTCCAGTTTCCGGACAAATCAGTCAAGAGGTCGAAGACTATACTTAAGGGCATTGCCCTAATGGTTCAAGGCACAAAATTCACCGTGGATTTAGTTGTCTTAGACTTTGATGCCCCGGTACCTCACAGAAAGCAGTTGTTATTCTTGTTCGCTCTTTTTTGTGTGCAACCAAGGCTGTAATTGATTATGGACAGACAATGTCACGTTCCCTTTCAGCAGCACAATGATGGGTTTTGAGCCAACAAAGAGCCTACCAGCTAGTAAATGTGTTTCCAAACCATTAGAGACAAAAACATATCGGATTACAACTGAAATACAACAACATCATATCCCTACTAATTTTATAGAGACCTAAGATTTCCTATCAAAAGAGGAAAACTTGGAGAACATAGATTTGGGTCATCCAAGTACACATGTTTGGAAATGTGTTGACGAGATCCGTAGTATCTATATCATTGAGTGAAACCTGCTGGTGGCACGTACTTCAAAGGCAAAACTTGTTTCGGTTATAAATACTTTATTTGAGCCTTCCGGTCATGAAACAATTAAGCCCCCTTGACAAGCAGATCATTTAAGGGCTATGTTGATGAGGAAATTGATAAGATCACAACAGATTTTGACCTCTTTCTCTCATCTACTCCAGCCACAACAACGATGTCTCTACAATCACACATGGTTGAGGATATAGTATTAGAGGATGATTCTTCATCTTATAATCTCAATGCAGATGATCATAGTGATTCAGAGATCGTTATGCTGCTCTCAGAGGTCAGTTCTTCCCTTCTTTTCGGTCATCTGGACTGCTCCTCATTAGTTGACACTGGTCAGGGATCCTCCGATTTAGATATGGATATCTCCGAGGATGACCTTGATATGAACCTAACTCATGTAAATTCTGTTAATTTCTATGTCGCATGAGAAGGCCACTCTTAGTCTATTTGGATCCTATACAACTCATTGATTTATTCATTATTTTTCATTTTGTACATATGTGTTTATGATTTTATCCACTACTCCTTCCGTTTATCTTACATCCTTAGGTTTTATATAGAATTTTTGTTATACTTAGGATGTGTTTTATCCGAAGTATATTTGAGGTATAGACATCGTTATTTCTCATTTTGTTATGATCTACTGCCCATGTCGTTTCTTATACTTAGGGTGTGCATTTCCCTATCTATAAGGGGGGCAATATCGCTCATTTCCCCTATTAAATTTCGTAGATTTTTGTATATTTTGCTCCCTCACTTGTCCCTCACCTATTGATCTTTGTCTCTATACTTAGAGATATTTTACCCTAAGTGTAGGCGGGGACAAGCTGAATCATTGAGTATGTACATTCTCTTGACCTCGATCATCTTTGGTTTTCAGTTTCATATGCTTAGGATTACTTGATCCTTAGTATAGAGGAGATGATCGACTTCCATTCTTTCATTCATTATTCTAGAATCATTGTAGTATAGATTCATTTCACCGATATATACTTAGCCCGAGTAATGTCTTCCTTTGGCGCTTCTTTGGTCACTATGACGACATAGTTGATGATATGTATATGGATGTTTTGTGTATATATATATATATACTTTAGAAGCCATAACTTGTACTTTGTAGTATTTTTATTAATATGGATCTCTAAAAGTGTGGGTGTATATTTTGTGTATTTAAAAGTGACAAGAATACCGTAAAAATGTATTCTAAAAAAATGGCTTAAAATTTACATATAAAAATTGTTGCAAAATTTTCTGATAAAATCCTTTGAAAAGTGGTAAATAAAATCCTTGTAAAATATTGTATAGAAGACGCCTAATCTTGTATATAAAATTTGTATAAAATCCATTGTAAAATACACCTAATTCTTGTAAATTTGGTGTAAATCGAAATAATCCACTAACTTTTTCAAAAGACCATAAAAATTGTAAATTTTTAAAATTCAATAAAAATCTTGCAGAATTCCTTAAAAACAACTTTAAAACATTTAATCCGAAAATTGTACGTCATAAAAAAATTGTTGAATTCATTAATATTTTTTGTAACAAGTTTGATTCTTGAACCAAATGGATCTATGTCCGAGAAATATAGCTTGGTATGGTCCTTAGTCCACTTAATTCTGAAGGGACTTTATTAGGAACTAGAATTGAGACTCTTCAGGTCTTTTAGACTTAATTCTTTAGGTTCAATGAGACCATCTTCGGAATTCAACTTGAAAGTGCCAAAGTAGGACACCTGGTGTCATTTGTTTAACTCTTCTCCATTTGAACCAATTTTGAATTCATGTACTCTGCATTTAACTTGACTTGGATGGGGCTGCAAAGGGCAATACATTTCGGTGGTGCGTTTCCATCCTTGTCTTGCGGTGATGATATCTTAAGATGGGAGAGACTAGGTTGAAATAAAGCTTTGGATGAGGGAAGGATCTGTTGGCACAATTTTTCCTATACCTCAAAAAATGGATGGAATGAAAATATGCTATATCCGTCGGGGCATAAAAGACCTATGCGATGCAACAATTATTTCTACCAAAAAGAAGTCGAATACACCAAATACCAAAAATGACCACAATGGTCTAATCTTCAAAATAGTATGCATGTCTTACTGTAGACTTGGCTAAACTAACTAGGCTTACAAGAGATATGATTACACTGATCACACTTCAATTCTCTCCCCATTCTTCTACTTCTCTCTCTATTCGATTGTGGGTACAACATGACGTGGCCTTAGAAGGAAATACCTCCCTCCTCGAGGACTGAGTTGTTGGATGAGGGCCCAATGGGAGTGTGTTATTGGTATGGGCGGTTTCTTTGCTTCTTTAAGCAAGAAGAGCTAAAACCTTTTTACACACAGTCAATTTGCTTACAAAGCTGAAAAGTATACGTTATGGATAGGTGTATCTGAGATGATTGTTGGGATAAATTTGGATATGGATTTGTGGAACTTGAGGGCAGTCGAGGCTTAAATCCTAGTTCTAATATTGTCCTGACACACTAATAATCCAAAGGTCTATATCTAAGCTCCAGATCTTGGGTGAAGTGAGATTCGATTTAAAGAAACAAGTATGTTCTTAGTTTTTTTATTTTCCTTTTTCTTTTTCTTTTTACTTGCACCTATGTATAGAATCAATGTTTGCTAAGGGAATAAAACAAAGGTAACGTATAGGGTAATGATGAATCCACGATTCATCGCATTTATTCCTTCATTTTGACTAATATCGTTGATAAAATGGATGTAAATACTCACTAATTCCAATTATTTATCATTCCAACTACAAATGCTAATATTAGATATTTAACACTTATTTTTCCAAAATAAAAGAATAAAAATAAAAAAATAACAGAAAAGAATGTTGGAGATATGTAATATATACAAATTGATCTTAACCCCAAGATCAGGTCAATATTGACTTGGTAACCAAAATAAATAGGTAGGGTGATAAGGATCCTAATCTATAAAAATATCAAGAAAATCAAGATCAAACTTATAATTTACCAATTTTTCACAATGTACGTATTTCACTTATATCATCTCAAATCAAGTTACTACTTTTGAAAAAATTTCACAGAAATATATATTATTTTATAAAAATATCAGAAAAATATTTCGACATAAAAATAATTAATCGTAATGAACTTTAAAAGCCGCAAAAGTCGACTTCCAAGGTTCATAAATGTTTATAAAAAACTCGAAATGACCAAACTCATTTTTAAAATCTGTTTTATACTTAATACTATTTATTAAAAATATTACTAAAATATTTGAATAAAACCTGTCTGTTTTGGCATTTGGGACCTGTTGTATAAATGTACAATACGTAGAATCTTCCGGTATTTTTAGTTAATTTTCCGTAAACATGATTTAATTAATTTCTTTTCCTAAAATATTCTAAGAATATATAGAAAAAATGAAAATAAAACTAAGTTAAAATACCAATAAAACCCAAAACCTTGAAGCCACTACCTAAATTTTTCGAACCTCAAAACTCGGTTGTATAAACACCAAACTGGGCAAACACAGTTTTAAAATTCATATAATTAAGTTATTTTCAAAATTACTTTTATTTCACTATAATCAGAGTTAATATGAAAAACATGGCTTTCGGGACTATTTTGGTATATTGTACAACAAACCGTAATTTTATATAAGGTAATTTATATATTTATAGTTTTATTAATCTTTTAACATTTAATGTAATTAGTATATAATTTATTTTTCTATTTATGTTTTTTTAGTTATTAGATTAATTATATAATTAAATATTTCATTATTTAATTTCGTAGTTAATTCTATACTTATTAATTAAGTTAATTTAATTATTAATTATTTTATCTATTCCTTTTCTCTCTCCCCCTTTATTTTCTTTTCTCTCTCTTCCCCTTCCTCCTTCCTATTCCCCATCGTTTTCTAACCTCGCGCAACCCGCCTCCTTCCTCCTATTCTTCTCATTTGACCAACGGCTTAATGACTCAGTCGTTGGCCATTCATCCAACTGCTCTTGTTTCCCATCACCATCGACGGTAACGTTGTTCTCTCCTATTCTATTTATAGCCAATGACCCCCCAAATATGAAATCTATCCGCTATTTGGTTTCATCTCCTCCACTGATTACTGGCTGAGAGAAAGTAGTGGGTGACAAGCATTCATTCCTTACTGTCGAGTGATGAAAGAGAAGGACCGACGTGATCGCCACTGGTGTGGAGCCCCGCTCCACTGCGTGCTTGAGCCTCCACTTCTGTTGGGCGTCGAGGCAACGACCTAGAGGACCTGCTCCATTCCTAGGCGCATTCATCCATCGCATTTCATCCTTCCAGGTATCTCTGTAGATCTCCTCTTATACCTTATTGTGTCTTCTGAATCCCTCTATCCTTCTTCACTTCTCTGTAAATTGACATTGAATACGTCTCTGATTATCACTTCATTGTTTTCCCTCTCCTGCTTTCATGTTCTATCTCTCCGCCATCTGTCATCGATCAGCTCCCAATCCATCGCCTTCATGAGGAGCTTCATTTCATTAATTCTCTCTTTGTCATGCCTAACTGAGCTTTGTAGGGACAAGTCTATTGTTTCCATTTGCATATTTCAATGGAGAAGAACTACATTACACATAGCTAATACACCATAAAATGATTGATCGCACAACCACTTGATTGTCTGAGGAACATCATCAAATAACTCCATGGATAGAGCTTGGATGAGATCCATTTGGAGGCGAATGGACCAAAGTAGTTTTACGAAATTTTGATCGTATCGGACTACCTGAGAGCACGCCCCTGCAACCACCTAGAGATCTTGCCCCAACAGATGTAGCGAACATTTCCTTTAATTGGAGACTGAACATGAAGCATCACCGCCGATCTGTGATTTATGACCCTCTACCAACACGAGCCAAAGGTGTGGCCTCAGAAGGTGTTGCTCCTGACTCGATGGAGTCCAACTACTTGATAACATCTGAGAAGACAAAATGTCAATGTTGAGCACATAGAGCATGTCATCTGCAAGGACGAGCGCTTGGATCTACTTCACAATGAACACCTATGCTTGATCGCTTTCACGTGAAGCCAAGCAGAGACCCATCACCGCTTGTGAGAATTTCTTAGAGATCCATTCAATCGTGTGAGATATGCCAAAGAGTATAACCACATATGTTGGAGACAAAATTTCATCTCCATCCGCATCACCGCGAACAATGAATTTTTCCTTGGATTCGAAGCCTCGTTGCTTTTGTGTTCTTATTTGGGGAAGAACACTGTCGAATTCCAGATCATAGGAGAACCACCAAATTGTTATAAGATCGGACGACGTTTATCAAACTACGTCAACCACTTCGAGTCCAGCCATGCCTCAGAGCCAGACTGCCACCACTTAAGGCAACCAGGACCGCTTAATGTTTGCTAATTACATGTAGGTCCTTAGCTGAAGAACCACGTGCTTAGCACGTGGGTCTATGGAATTTTTGTAGTTCAACCCTCGCAAATCCTGAATATTACGAACAAGACTTTGATAGGGGAAGTCGCGTGAGCTAGCATGTGATCTCTTTGTATTGTAGAGTTATTCCCTTTATTTTATGAATCTACAAACAGATCCCTATCACCAGTTAGCATGTGAAGCATCATGTGAAGCCTAGGACAATTTGTGATTGGCATCCTCACTTTATGACTTATTACACACAAGATGTTGTTTTCCATATCTATTGTGTCCATACCCCGATAAACAATATATAATCATATAACCACTATAATAATATTAAATAAAAAAAAATATAAAACCATATAATGAAAAAACAAATAACTACAATACACTATACTATATAAAGTATTAAATAAGTTTTGAAAAATGAAAATGCTTTTAGCATTAAAAAAATAATTAAAACACTAAAAAATCCAACAAACTCCAAATATATAACAAAATATGAAATCAGCTCTAAAAATCCTATAAAATTACCTCAGTATATTTTATTATATTTTACAAAAAAACACTAAATGAAAAAATTCAAATATTAAATTAATAAAAAATACAAAATTCATTAAAACATGTAAAAACATAACTAAATAAAGAAAAACCACCAAAAGCACACAATATATCATTTTAAAGATAATTTCACCTCCTTTTAGATAAAAATAAAATAAAAGGATTTTTCACTGATTACTATATTAAAAATCCAAAAAAAATATCTATTTTGAATGAAAATATAATTTTTAACATTAAAAATTAACCAAAATCCATAAAACTAATAAATACCTTTTCAAAATCCTTATAACAGAAAAGCAAGTATAACAAAATAAAATAAAATAAAAATCAAATACGACTATAAAATATTTTTGAAAATATTAAAAATCATAAAATACTCAAAATACTATAAAATTCAATAAAAATAAAAAAATTTAAAAAATTCCTCTAAAAAAATAAAAATTAGGAAATCGTCTACCTTAGGTATTCTATAGTTTAACCTTTTTCCAACAGTTTGCCTCCCTGAGTTTGATATTCCCGTGCTTAACCACTATACACTTAAGTTTACGAGTATAAATAAAATAAATAAAAATATTAACTAAAAATTAATCTTTTTGGTAAAACTCACCTGATCGATAAAACGATCGTGAACTCTTCTCTTTCTATTTTACACGAAGAAGAAAGTAGACCAAGGATTTACGAGTTTTTCATAGATCTGTAAATGCTTATAGACATAAAAAAGAAAATAAGACAATATAAAAAAACAAAAATAGTCGGCTATGAGAAGAACCTAGCTACCCTCGTCGTGCCTCTCTAGCAATGGAGCCATTTTGAAGATCAGGTTTTTCAATAAGGGTTAAATTATTAATTGAAAACGAGAGAAAATGTGTTGTTGTGACCCAAAATGAAACACAAAATAATAAAACAGTTTTGTTTATCCAACTAATGAAACAAATGTGGACTTGCTTTTTATTAACCTGATATAGCTCCCATAGTTAAACTTAAGGAGACAATTATTATTAAGCAAGGGTTTTATATTTCTACATAGACATCAAAAAGGCTCTTTTTCATATTTCTGCTCTTTTTGTGGAATTTAGTGCTATTTGTATTTTTATGAAATTTTAATTTTTATATTTTGCTTTATGCTTTATAAATTTTAATTTCTTGGTGATTTTTACTTTTGCATGTTTTTCTATTTTTTATTTTTGAAATCAATGGGAGAAAAAGGAATAAAAGAGACACACACACACACTTTTTGTATTGTTTAAATGTAGTAAAAATGTCTAGAAAAGTAAAACAAAAATGTTTTCTATGTTCTTGATAATTGTTTATTGTTTTTTTGATTTTTTAAAGATTTATATTTTTTGAAATTTTCAAATCAATTAAAAACAACAAACAATGCAAAGAGTGAAATGTAGCTACTGTTTTAGTTTTTTTAAATAGAAAACAAAGAAAAACATTTAGAAATTGATTTTAAATAAAAAAATATTTTTCAAGCTTTTGAACAGGATATCATGTGTAATCATTAGATTTTCTATGATTTATATAAATTTTAATGTATTTTCTACAATTTGCATTTTTTGTTTTTATAATGCATTCAAAAAACTGATATAGTAAACAAACAAAAAACAAAAAGCATAATTCTTTTGGGAACTTTTTAAGCTGTTTTCAAATTCTTATGATTTTTATGAACAAAAATGTAAATTCAACTTGCGTTCGAATAATTTAAAAAGAAAAGCAAACTATTTTACAAAAAAAATTATTGATGTAAAAGCCACTATGCATGAGTCAACACAAAGTTCTATAGAAATTTCATAGCACAAAAGCTATTTATTTCATGCAAGATAAAAAAGACAATTTAATCTGAAAATACAATGCAGAAGTGTAATTTCTAGTAATGTTTTTAGCTAGTGATAAGAAAGAAAGACTACGCTGTTATCTGTGCAATTTTCACAGTGAATGCACATGCAGATCACCTCCTATTAAGGAGCTCAAGTTCATTTTGCGAATGTAAATAACTCTGATGTGAAATGGTAATTTTCCTAAAAAAATTTCACAACACGTGTAGGTCATTTGCTCTCCTTAAGCGGTGGGTCAGATATAGGGTCACGTGGTTGGACGACGACCGTCTGATGAAGGCTTGATCAATTGTGCCTATGTAATCTAGAAATTAGTCCCATGTTCTTCTCCAAATTCGTCAGGTGATCTAGGCGATTGAGGCAGTGAGGATGATAAATCCCATATTTATCATGATTAAATATTCACATTATCTCATTTACTTAAGTTAATGACAAAGATTTACTAACTATTGGTAGTAATTACTAATGATTGTGTTGTAAATAACTAACCTCAATTCAAGAAGTTTATTTAACTCTAATAATTTTCTATTATTTTATGTATTTCTTTATTATTAAAAATTAACCAAAAAATAGAATAATATAGTAAATACGTAAATTAAGATAAAATAAAAAATTCAAAAAATAAACAAGTGAAAAATAAAATTGTTTTACATTGTTTTATTTTGATATTAATTTTTATCTATGTACAAATGACCTCTGATCTCTCTGACTTCTACATAAAAGTTGTAGATCTCATCATAATCTACAACTTCCATGTTCTGAGTTTTCCTAATTCTTCCTCTAAACTATTTTTCTTGGAATTATTTCACAGTTACATAATTATCTTTAATTCCATTGGGCCGCGATAGATCTGAATGGAGGCGAATAATCCATGTAGCCGGCCCTACTTAATTGTGGGAAAAGGCTTTGTTGTTGTTGTTGTTGCTACTGGGCCATGTGATGCCTCCAAGGCCACCCATGTGGTCACTTCCCATTGCATGATCTGTCCCCCTCTTGGACCATTGGATCTTGATCCAATCGTCCACCAGCATTGTCAACCTCCCACTTCTCTCCCTTCAAACGACCCAACTCTTCACCGCCTACGAACTTCTCCATACTATCGCAACAACCTCCTTCAACCACTTCACCAACTTACATTGCCGGAAGCTTAGCCTTACGATCATGATCCTCTCCAACCCCATAGAATCATCCAACTTCCTCTCTCATAGACAATGGTGGTGGTTGAAACCTCCACCTTTCTTACCTAACAACCAAACTTCCACCCCTTCAAAACCATTCATCTGCCTACAACAACCAGGATCAACAATTTGTGAGTGGTTCCTTCAAGACAACACTTCATCTAGGTGATGGTTAGGTCTTGAGTTTTAGTACGAAGATAGAGGATATCCACCAGTGAGATCCTCAACCAGAGCATCAGTGTTCAACCACCTCCTTAGCTGATCGAGATCCATTCTCTAGCTAAGAACATGAATCGAAGACCTGAAGCCCTTGAGCTTCAATATGGCCTGCAAGATTGCTTTGATTTCATTAATACAAACACCATCTTCCAAGTGATCGTTTTCTTCTGATTTTAGTATTTATCACTATCCAATGATTAATCTAGGATTAATATCTTGATTATGCACTGATCTGAAATATCGGATGTCTTCACCGTCGACCATTCATTTACGTTTGTATCTCTCGTGAATCATCTTGCTTCTCCATGAATGTTACATTACGATTCATTCCAGGTTCTTAGTTAACCTAGGAATCGATTAGGGCATCATCTCCCACCTTTACATGCCGTACATTCCATTTCACAGATCGCTCAAATCCATCATTTTGTGATTTTGTTTATGTTTGGACTAACAACACATGTCAATAGAGCGTCAATGATCGAAGATTGAAGAAACGCCGCAATCTCAGATTTTCTTTGCATAAGTATTTCCTCTTCAAATAATTTCGTGTCACTTCTGACTTCCATCTACTATGCATCATCCTCGCGACGAAACGAGAGTCCTCCCTCGACTAATAAAAGATAAAGAGCGATGAAGACATTTTGGGACACTGTTGGAGCTCCACCAAAACCCCATCACCTATGGAGGAGGATAATTACAAACGAGGAGCAGATACCATCAATCTTATCATGTGGAGCGAGATCTGACGGTGTTTATAAAGACATGTTGCCCAACCAAATCAATGTTTCTTTCCTAAGGCTCAGTATCCAAGCATACTTCTATGCCTCAAGCAAAGCACCAGAAGCGGCTACGTGGATCGAGTCTCCATGTATGAGCCTAGATTGGTCACGTGTAACATGCACATGATCATGTAATTTGTAGCATGCCGTCTACTTTCCCTCATTTGCAGATAAGCCCTTCCGCCTTTGTGTGAATTACAGGTAAGCTCCTACGGCTTTTTTATTACATTTCAATCCAGTTTTGACCTTTTTGTCTTAAAAACTTGTTCTTTTTATCGCAAAAATACCCTTGGATTGAAGATTGAATATCTTTTAATATATAAATCTAAATGAAGTAATTTTCTTCTCGTATGAAGCTAATTTGATGCTCTATCTCTTGGCGTGATTCATTGCAAATTTTCATTTGAAAATCACGTTTAAATTATTCCTCATTCTAATTGCATAATTATATCTTAAAATTAAATTGAAAGAGGACTTTTTGTTACAAATTGAACTTGACTTGTACATCAAATCTTAAAAACTTAGTTGTAGTTATTTTTATAATTATCATTAAGTCATTAAGTGATTTAATTGATTGTGAATTAATAAAGCATTTTAGTGAAGTTAAAAGTTAATTTATTATGGAATGCTTTCGAGACTTAGGTCACCTTTCGCCAAATTCAATTTTTATATATCATTGAATGAATTGTAGAAGTTTTTTTTTGCGATTAATACAAGTCTTTGTTGTAAATTTATCTGTATTGTGAATTTCATGATTGTATCGTTTTTGCATTATTTTCTTCATCTAATGTAATTGCATAAGAATGTGTTAAAAATCTACCGTTTTTGTGTTCTATGCATAGCTCAATAGTATCATCCTAAAAATTATTATATTAAATATTTGAAACATTGACATTATTCACTAAATGGCTCGTGTGTCTCTGTTCGACCATGGACTTCCTGGGTTATAAATTAAAGTTGAATCTTCATTGTAGAGACTTTTTATTATATTTAACATGATCCTTTAAGTGCTCGTGCTACAATGGATACTTATTAATCTATGCATTTAGATATTCATAAGATTATGCCGTTACCGGGGGACATAGCACATTTTGTGATTATTTTTTAAGTCAAAATATATATTTTAGTGATTTCTAAGTGATTTTTTTGAGTCGATATTGTTGTATTTTTTCTTACATTTTTTTGTTGTATTATTTGAATTAATTATTTAAGTCTAATCAAGAATTTTCTAATCACCTTTTGTTTTATCGTTGGCCCGTGGAGCCGGTGACTTTGGAGGCAAGGAGCTTAGAGTTGCTTGCTGGAGGGCAAACAGAATAAATTAATCAAAGAGATTACTTAGTCGATGTAGTTTCATTGTGTTGTGTTGTAATTAATTTGTAACTTAACTACCTTATTAAAACGGTTCTCGATTAAGTTCCCGCGTGTGTAACGAAGGCTTATTACCTTTATTGCTCATTGTGTGGTTCTGTCAAGAGTAGTTCTCGACTTGAGTGCCAGTTTATATTCAAAACACTACACCAAATTAAACATATCATAGGTAATTTTTGCTTGATCTAATTCCTAATTTAGGATACACCACAATTTTATAAGATTCACAATGGCAAAAATGCATAGGAGATTAATAGACACACATAGCATTCATTATACTTACTCGAAATAAATTGATTTCATCACTGTTAATAGAACTCTTCCTTAGGTGCTGATGTTCAACTTGCATCATATATATAGATTTTAAATTTTCAGTTTATGCATCCACATGGAGAGTACTTGGAAGTGATGTAAGTATTTCTAAACGACTACTATCATTATTGATTTTCGATTTCATTCCATTTTTTCTATTTCTCCATTAGTTTTTACCAACATAATGAAAAAGGAAAAGGGACCGTACGTTAGGCGATGCTTGTGGTCACATAATTCAAAGTGATAATCTAATCTCTTAAAGTCGAGATTTAATCAATGCAAGTTGATCAAATTAATTTGGAATAAAAGCAACCTTGTATTACAAGCATTAAAATCCTCATTGATTACATGTCATTACCTCAAGACTGAGTGGGTATGGACATAACCCTAAAGGAATAGAGCCAAACATACTCGGACTTATGCCCTATGTGCTTGGATTCACTTTTAGGGTCTTGTTATTGCTGCAAGCATTTGCCTCTGACCAATAGAAGAAGTAGTCTTGTTCCTATTTGTGTGTTCCACCAGCTTGAACATGAACAACCTTAAGGGACTACACATGTGAGATAGCATAAGATTGTTTAAATAACTAAGCCAAAATTGACAATATAATAAGTCCATTGCAACAACCATCAATGTTGAGTTGGTAAATAATTTCAAAGGGGTTTGTATTGATTACTTTATGACATTAACGATAAACCCGAGATTCAGCCCGTTAATAATGTGAAATTAACACTTCCAATGTCATTGTAGTTGGCCGAATAGGATTGATCAAGACCATTTAATTAAAATAACAATCAAATCAGACGGTCGAATTTATATTTTACTTGGGCAAGGCAAGGTCGAACTCAGGGACAAGAGCCTCTTTAGTATAATTTAGACTCATTATTTAGATTAAGAGCTGGATTAATCAAGCACAGGTCAATGAATGCATGATGAGACAACATGTTGCACAAGTAAACACGAGAAATGCAAAATTAAAATGCTACGAATATGCCCAATTTATGCTGAATCGATGAACTATAAGGAGATGGTCAATTTCATAAAAGGGTCATGAAGCTATTCTATTTACAAGCTACCCAATGGCACAAAATTTATTGAATACATGACACTAGATAATTATGTTTAGACAATAAAATCAAATGTGCCAAAACAGAATAATTATACCATTAGAAAGATAATTAAATAACCTTCAAAATGTCACTAAAATTGACTCATTCAGAGCTAGGATGCTCATGATATGCATGAATGAAGTCAGGGGCATAAATGCAAGAAAACATAAAAGATACATAGAAACAAGTCCCTGGGAGGGACTAAAATATAAATAAAATAAAGTGTGGACCTTACCTTTAAATAACCCACACACACTGGGGTATTTTTGCAATTACTAAAACCCATAGGAAGTCGGATGTAAAATACCTTAGGGATCATACGTCGAAGGGTCAGGGAAGAGGCTCAGAGCTGACACGTGGATCATTGTCAACCGTCTGATCTCAGGGATCAGACGGTACCTATACGTCGGGTTCTTTGACTCCGATGTGGTTGTTGAAGCTCCGCCTCCATCTTCCGTGCTCGAAGACGACCCCGACTGCTCTTAATCAGCTAATTAGCTTCGTTAAAGCTTGGAGGAGCAGCTGGACATCATCGTGGTATTGGTAGCTGCCTAGATGCCGGAGATAAAACATCTCGAAGAAGCTCTGATAAGGGATCTGACCATTGAAGAATGGACTGCAACGTTAGTTGCTAACCGAAGCACAGAGTATGGATGAGAATGAGTGGAGTGGGTGCCATATGGGGCAAAGAAGATGTCGGCCTGATCATCGTCTCAGGCGAGCTCGACGGAAACGTGGTTCGGAGTGGTCTGGGGTTATGGAGGAAGAGGAGGGTGATTGGATGGGTGGGTGTGAATGATGGAAGGACGGCAAAGGGAAAAGGATGGTTGGTGAGATGGTGCATAGTATGTCCTAATTAATTGCTAGAAACTAAGGAATGATACAAGAGGGGATCATAGATACTTAACTGGGCAATGGCAGAGCGGGGCTTGGGCATGAGCCTCTTAGAGAGGATCAGTGTCGTCGCACGTCGAGGGCGGCTGATCCTCGGAGCTCGATCGGGGCGATGCCGTCGAGTCTCAGCCATGAAAGGTGGCGTGTCTCACTAGGGCGAAGGTCGTCATTGCTCAATCCTCGATCCTCCCCCTGCCACGGAGAGTAGGAGGAGGGCTGGGCCTCGCCCCTCGTAAAGGTGGATGGCATGTGAGGTCGGCTGAGACAAAGTATTTAAAGCTAGAGGCTGGTGGTGTTGACAATGGTCGATGGGTTTTTCGTGGAGAATATTGAGTCTACGATATGGATACAAGGAGGGAGTGGGTGCTAGCGAGGATGAGGGAAGAGTGGGGTCGGATCGTGGAGCGGTTACCAAGTGGAGATGGTGGCGGAAGTGGCGAGGGAAATGGAAAGGGAGGAGAGGCTGCGAGAGGTGGAGAATGTGGGGCGAGAGGTGGGATTGGAGGTAGATGATGGGTTCCCTACCGGGTTGATCTCGTGATCCAACAGTCAAGAGGGAAGAGTTGACAAGGGGCCCAGATTACATCTCTGAAGTTGGATAGGAGGCTATAGGGAAGAGCCATGTGGTGATGGGGGTTGTAAGCGCTACCGGGCGGTACAGATGAGATATGGAGGGAGATACAATGATGTGAATTAAAGGCGGGAGGGGATGGCTGAGATGAGAGCGTGTGGAGAAGATCAGGCGGTGATGGAGTGGACAGTGGGAAAAAGGTGCGGGCAGACGGCCGTGATGGTATCTGGACTTTAATCGGAATGCTAAGAAATGAAGCGTAGTGAACATCTGTGATGTGGGTGCTTAATAGGGAATCAGACGGTTGCGAGTGTGGTGCACGTGGCACGCAAAGGATCGTGCTGCATGGCGCAACCAGAAGGAGCCATGTGTCCCAATCACATTATTGCGAGGAAGAAAGTAAATTTTGAGGGGGAAAATGATCGAATTTGGAAAAACTCAAAGCATGAAAGCTACATATCTCGATGAGATCTACAAGTTTATTGTTGAATTAAAACGGATACGGGGTCAAACAAAGGAAGAAAATATTGTTGAGAGCTTTTTTAAGGTAAAAAAACACTCTGAATTTTGTTTTGATATATTTTTTTTATTTTTAATTTATTCATGGGTTATATAATTACAGGGATTACTCAGATTTTTATTGACACTTAGTCTAAGATAGGGGGTTAATTTCAGTGAATTAAGAGTATGATATTGGGTTTCATCAACCCCCTATATTAAACTATGATCGTCCTCGAGCATCACAAAAGGAATGAGTGAGTTGGATTAACCCCCTTGTTCATGTGCATACAGAATTTGATCTGTTCAAGCCCCCTCAATTTAAGAAATCCAAAATCTTAGAGTTTAGCCCAGCCTTAATCAAGAGGCATCCAATTCCTCTAGTTTTCCACACTCTCTCTTGTATACATATAAACTAAGGATATGACATTTAGTGCTGATTGCATTGACGAGAGTAGAGTCAAAACGTCATCTAAGGTCCCCGTCCGAGAAATTCTCCTAAGAACCCAATCGTCAACACTAGGGAGTAAACCAGATATTGCATCAAATCCACCATCTCTTTAGTTGTCAGACATAGAAGTGTTTGGTGGCAGGCTAGTGGATGGGGGGTTTGGGGTTGTGTTATTTCTTCTCTCCCTCTCATTGGAATAAGGATTTTCTCTAGGGCCTCATTACGCAACACATATTTTTTTGGTGTTTATTAGTGCATCCGACAAGAGAAGTTGGAGCCATCTGCACTAGTTTTTATAGGAATACATCAGGGTGTGCCTTTTTTGGCTACGTAACGTACCTTTTACACCCAGACTTGTAGCATTTATGATGCAGAGCCCTTTTTTGGTGCCAACCCGACTACTAGATCAAATAGCGGTGGTCTAAGTGGACACTTTAAAAATGGTTGGGAGCTCTCACCTTTGGTGAAAGCTCGTGTTGGTGTTTGACTTTGTGGAATGAGAGCTTTATTTTCCAAAATGATATTTCTTTGTTTTGCAATATTTTTGTCTAGCTCCACTACTTTTACCAAGACTTATCACACACTGATCAACATTTTTTTTATTTATTTCATACCCTGGCATTTAGGTCAATCTCAAGAGATTAGTATGCTCATACTGGCTAAAATTGCTGACACACAGGTTTCATGAAGCCTTCAAAGATTTTTTCCCATCGTCAAGCATTGTTAGATCAAGTCCAGACTTGAATCCCTCATACCAGTCCCTCAAGTGAAATGTCAACTCATCTCATCTAAACCACAGTCGTACATGTGATTTGATGATCATATTCTTAATGTAGGAGACTAAACATGCAATATAGCATGCAAATCTAGAAACCTAGGAAAATGTTGATGGTTATGTCTAAGACCCTGATGGATAAGGCTGGTTAACCTAAAATCTTAAGACCTCATAAACCGAGTATTCTCAAACATCTCTAAACCTATGTGGAAGTGAAAAATGTAGGGGAATTAATCCAACTCCTTTAATTTATTTATTTTTTTAAATTTTTATGAAGACATTAAGAATCATCCAAACTTCCTAAACACAAATGAGTAGATGCATCTGCATTCAACCAGTATAGGTGTGAGTACAGGCTGGAGTCTGTTGCTTGCAGATGGAGCCTTACGCGATGTCCTATAAACCACCTACTATGCTAAGGGCAAGCCGTCACTGAACGCGGCTACTTATTCGGGTTTAGTAGTCAATTTGACTCTTGAAGGGTTTTTTTATTTTTCTCATTTTTATGTTTTTTTATTAAAGGTTAGAACATAGGTTAAACTCAACTTTCCTAGAGATCGAGAAAAAATTTTTCCAAACCATGTCATGCAAATAAAGATTTTTCAAATAAATTTCAAAACATTTTTCAAAATTAGAAAAACTCATTTTTTAATCATTTTCAAAAACATGTCTTTAAAAATATTGTAAGATAATATAAAAAAGCCTAGAAAAATAATTTGGTCCACTTAGTTCAAGAGATTATATGTTCGCCAAAAAGTTTTGAATTTTTCGAATTTTTTCAAAATATAGCCAAAGAACATATACTGTATATACGTTATACCCCCCGATACTTAAATTTTTCTATGTCCTCATAGTGATACAAGGTCATAGATCCATTTAAGTACAAAAGAATATACGGGAACTGAAGAGGACCCCCGTATACTTAGGTTAAAAAAATAATCTAAGCTTTAAGGAAAGGAAAGATGAGTACAAAATCATAGAGACTCAGGTTCCCTCTATACTTAGGCTGAGAGTAGCCTATGTAGAAAGATTAAGACTTAATGTTGGAAGAAACCTAAGGTTAACGACAAATTAGGACGGATGTAAAAGTGAGTGGATGAATCGTCGGAGATGAATGGAGTATCTAAGGTCCAGGGGAGGTGTCCGAGCAACTAAGGCTCAAATAGGCATGAAAAACCCTTTGATTTCACCAACTCATGTGTGAAACCAACAAATGTTGGTTGATTATCTTGTAAGCTTTACTGGTGATTAAAAACATTCTGGCTTACACTGGAAAAATATTAAATAAAACCATCTATGTAAACTCAGGTGTCGCTCTCCCAAAATAAAATTTTACTCCATTCTAGGTTGACATGCAATTAACAGTCCCAATTTATTTTCTTAAGGTTATCCATGATTTAAGGTGAGTACATAAATCAAGCATTCATCATCTACCGCTCATTCCCATTTTCCATTAACCTAGGTGATCAAGCCAGGAAGGGATGTTGAGAAAAAGCCATGCAGTCGATAAAAATCATGATCTAGACTACACGAAAAAACATGCAGTGCCATAACAAAAAGCATGAAAAGTGGGACTGAATTAAAAACCAAAATGATATGTATGCAAGTTGGTGAAAAAATAACGCACCTAACATGCTTCTATTAGCGTGGAAATATATCTTTTAAATTGGCTAAGTGAAGCGGCGTTTATGTATGTCTATTATTAAAGTTTGTCCTACCCACAGGCAAGCATGTAAAATAAAAAACATGAGAGAAGCACGAAGAGCGGCATGCCTGGTCCTAGGTCGACACTCAAGGGGGGATGATCCCCACACAACCACATATAAGTCATTCTTTTAAAAGCGCAAGTCTTCGATCGAAGAACGTTGTAAAGACGATTATTACATGCATATGGAACAAAATGCAAGACTTTCTTTTTTGATTCCTCTCCAAAATTGCTTCTACGGATCCTCGCAACGGGGAAATACCTGCTCCTCGTCTCCTTAAACATCAAGGGCCCTACCACAAAAGCAAATGTTAGATATCAATCGAAAAGAATTTTAATGATGGAAGACAACATGGACAAATTGACATACGTATAGAAAACACTCAATTAAATAAATAAAAATCCAAACAAGACAAAAGATGAGTCGTGTCCCAGGCAACGAAGACATTTGATGAACCCGAGATTCAACCCTTTAATAATGTGAAATTAATACTTCCAATGTCGTTGCAGTCAACCGAATCGGATCGATCAAAGACCATTTAATTAAATTAATAATCATATCAAACGATCAAATTTATATTTTACTTGGGTAAGCCCAAGGTCGAACTCAGGCAAATGAGCCTCTTTAATATAATTTAGACTCTTATTATCTAGATTAAGTGTTGGATTAATTAAGCATAGCTCAACGAATGCGTGATGACATGACATGTTGCACTAAGTACACATGAGAAGTGCATTTTTTATTTTGTTTATCCTACAAATAAATGTAAAACTAAAACACTATGAATATGCCCAATTTATGCAAAATCAATAAGCAATACAAATATGGTCAATTTCAGAAAAGGGTCTTGAAACTATTCTATTTACAAGCTACCAAATGGCACAAAAATCATTAAATACATGATACTAGATAATTAAGTTTAGACAATAAAATCAGAAGTGCCAAAACAGAACGATAATTATACCCTTAGAAAAAGAATTAAATAAGTTTCAAAACACAACTAAAATCGACTCAATCGGAACTTGGATGCTCAATATATGCAAGAATGAAGTCGGGGTCATAAATGCAAGAAAACATAAAAGATACATAGAAAAATGGTCCTTCGGAGGGACTAAAATGTAAATAAAATAAATTTTGGGACCTTCCCTATAAATATCCCACATGTAGGGATAATTATGTAGTTATTAAAACTCACAGGGGTTGGTTGCAAAATACCCCAGATGCATATAGTCTGCACGTGAGTTCTGGAGCTGTCTACAATTTGGAGAATTCGTTGGGGCCTCCATGCTATTTTCCCAACCATCACGTGACTGGAACCCATGAGGCTGGGCTCGGGTGGCGTTGGAGGCTCGATGCTGCTTTGGCTAGAGGCTCGAGCTCGGATGGAGGCTTGGCTGGATCGGAAGAGGGTCGGGTGCTCCGAGCCTAAAGGGTCGAGGAAGAGGCTCAGAGCTGACATGTGGACCGTTGTAAACCGTCAATTCTCAGAGATCAGATAGTACCTATACATCGGATTCTTCGACTCTACCGCCTCCAGCGGCGGAGTTGGCTGTGCTCCAAAGTGGCTGCTGGTGCTCCTCCTCAATCTTCCATGCTCAATGACGACCCTCGGCTGCACCTGATCAACTGATTAGCATCATTAAAGCTAGGTAGAATAGCTGGACATCATCGTGGTAATGGTGGCTGCCTTGATACCGGAGATAAAGTAGATTGATCAAGCCCCGTAGAGGGATTTGGCCATTAAAAAATGGAGCACCTACAACACTAGTAAGTAGACAAAGCACACGTCATGGATGAGCGTGAGTGGACTGGGGCCATATGCGGCGAAGAAGGTGTCGTCCTTATCATCGTCTCCGGTGAGCTCGGCGAAGAGGTGGGTTGGAGTGGTTTGGGGTAATGGAGGAATAAGAGGGTGCTTGGATAGGTGCGCGTGAATGATGGAAGTGCGACGAAGCGAAAAGGATGGTCGGTGATGGTGCGTAGCATGTCCTAATTAATTGCTAGAAACTAAGAAAAAATACATGAGGGGATCAGAGATATTTACCTGGGCGATGGAGGAGCAGGTCCTAGGCTTGATATCTTGGAGAGGCTCAGGGTATTCGCACGTCGAGGGCGGTCAATCCTCGGAGCCCGAGAGGGGCGGAGCTGCCGCATCGCAACCATGAAAGGCGGAGGGTCTCATCAGGGGTGAAGGTCGTCATTGCTTGATCCTCACTCCTCCCCCTATCACGGGGAAGAGGAGGAGGGCTACGCCTCGCCCTCGTAAAGGTGGACGGTGTGAGAGGTGGGCGGGGACGACGTATTAAAAGCTAGAGGTTGGCGATGCTGGTGGTGGTCGATGGGGTTTTTGTGGAGAATGTTGAGTGAACGAGATAAACTCATGGGAGGAGTGGGTGTTAGCGAGGATGTGGGAATAGTAGGGTCGGTCGTGGAGCGGTTATCGAGTGGAGATGGTGGCGGAAGTGGCGAGGGAAATGGAAATGGCAGAGAGGTTGCGAGAGGTGGAGAATGTGGGCAAGAGGTGGTACTAGAGGTGACGATGGGTTTCTTGTCGTAGGATCTTGCGATCCAATGGCCTAGAAGGGAGAGCTGACAAGGGGTCCAATTAGATCTCTGAAGTCGGATCAGAGGGTATAGGGAAGAGAAACGTAGAGAAGGGGGATGGGAATGCTAACGGGTAGTCTATATGAGATCTGGAGGGAGATCAAACAGTGGGAATTAATGGCGGGAGGGATGGCTGAGATGAGAGCATATGGAGAAGATCGGGAAGTGATAGAGTGAACCCATGGATAATTGGGGAAAAGGCAATGCAGACGACCTTGATGGTATCTGAACTTTGATCGGGTGGCTGAAAAATGAAGTGGAGTGAACGGTTGTGATGTGGGTGCTTGAGAGGGAATCATATGGTTGCCAGAGCGGTGTGCGTGGCATATAAATGACCGGGCTACGTGGCACAACCAGAAGGAACCACGTGGCCCAATCACATTATTGCAAGGAAGAAAATGAATAATGAGGGGGAAATCACCAAATTTGAAAAACTCAAAACGTGAAAGTTGTAGATCTCAATAAGATATATAAGTTTCATATTGACCAAAAATAGAGACGTGGTCAATCAAATGAGGAAAATATTGTTGAGACCGTTTTCAAGGTTAAAAACACTAAGAATTTGATTTTGGTATATTTTTTTATATTTTTAATTTATTCAAGGGATTAGATAGTGATGAATCCATGATTAAATAAATAAAAGAATAAAAATAAAGAAAAGAAGGCAGATTATAAATATGAATACATGTACAATGTGACTTATAGATATAAATATAACTGCAATGTATATTTATATAACCTAAACCCTGAGACCAAAGTCAGCAAGAATTGGTCGATTAACTCATCTAGATGACGGTTAACCTGCTCCATCTTTGTCTTGTGCACAATTTGGAGCGTACTCAACATATCCATGATTTGATTTAGTGCATGGGCTTGTGAGTTCATTTCAGATTCGATGTGGTGGCCCTGGCTTGCTCCTCTCTCCTGCCTTGGCGTGTATTGCTGAGAGGTGGAAGGCTAGGAGAGTCTCTACGGTGTGGAGGATGATTGTTGTGGTTGCTGATAAAATATGACTGTGAATGGCTAGCAGGATACTGGTATGATTGCGGTCTCTGATAAGCATGCTAGTGAGACTGCTGCTGCATGAAGTTCTGTCAATGCTGAATGTGTGGATGTCCATGCTGCGATTAGTTGTACTGCTGCTGCTGATGATGTGGTATACTTGGTTGCTGAATCGGAGTATACAAAATCCCGTTGATCTCGAGAGTTGCTTGCGGCTCAACATCCATATCTGCAGCACTGGTGATCTGGCCGGAATTGACATGAGACTGATCCTCATGCCAATCAATCTGCGGAGTCTCTAGCTCGCTCTATACGTAGTGAATTTGACGGGTGGGAGGAGCGGGTAAGATCCTCCGTGTAGGTTATGCGGTTGAAGAAGATTGGATCTGCTAGTACTGAGTTGAAGCTCTGAAACCTTCTTCGAAAGATCACTCAGCTGCTGAGGTAGAGATGAGAGTTTCTCCAACTCTCGCAGCATCTGTAAGTCCTGAACTTGTTTCTGAATCACATACACCAACATTAATTTCTCGCTAATAAAGCCCATGTTGGTGTTCGATTCATATTCTGAAATGTTAGACACTTTATGATGCTCTCGGTGATGTGGTGGATGAGGGGATTTCTGGAATGCCTGAGTAGAGTCGACGACTCTCGAGTTTTTTGCCATCCCTTCGAAGATGGCTCAGACTGACTCGGCATCCTTGTTCAAATAGTTGCCGCCATATGTGACACTCACTAGCCCCTGGATGTCCGGTTGGAGTCCTCCAAAATAGTTCTGTACAAGCACCTTCATTGGTATCTCATGATGCGGGAATCTCTCCGTAAGATCTTTGAATCTATCCTATGCCACATGGAAAGATTCGTGCGGATGCTGTGTAAAATTGGAGATCTGATTCCTCATCATGTTTTCCTCCCTAGAGGAAAATATTTGCACTGGAATGTGGACTTCAGATTGTCCCATGTAGAAATTTCCCTTCCCAGGTGACTTAACCAGTAAAGTGCCTTATCGGCTAAGGCAAAGGGAAAGGCTTCGAGGTGGACAACCTCCTGCGTAACTCCTAGATAGCTAGTCGTACCACAGATCATCTCGAACTGTTGCAGAAAGGTAAACGCCTCCTCTGTAGCATTCCCATAGAACTTGGGAAGCATGAGATGAAGGACAACCTCAATTCATATGGCCCTTGAATCGGCGGTAGCCGAATCCAATGATGGAGCGTTCTTGCGCCCGGGTCATACTCGTCCCGTAAAGTAGCGAGAACCACTGCAGGCGGTAAATGGTTCCCGACCCCTGCTCGCATCGTGGTTATCTCAGCCCTCAACTTGTTCTGAGTTCTAAACTGTTCTCGACTCTGGATATTCATATGTTGGAGGGTGTCAAGAATCCCTGTTGTAACATCTGCATCTAGATTCGGTCTTCCACCATTATGCTCCATAGTTGGTGGCCTCTCATCTGTTGGTCCTTTTTCGTGAGCCATCTGCTTCAAATCTTCTGGAAAAGAAAAGTTCTCGTAAGAACTCAGCGAAAACTCAGCTGGAGATCTCGATGATGTATTGAGACAAGGGTCTGTCTCAATAGTCTGGCCAGGAGGTGAGGGAGTCTAGGTCTGACTCTCCTCGAGATCAGATGGGACCATCTTGGGAAGAGAGTCATCCCATGCTTGTGAAGATGTACGAATGACGATGGACGGTCGAAAGCTCACAGAGTCTGAGCAGAAAAGCCATCGAGATGTCGGCTTTGATATCAAGAGAATGGGAGAGCATGATTTGTGATTGAAGAGAGAGGAAAAAATGCGTAAAGCAGCGGTAACTCATGCCCAGTAAGCAAACTCAAAGCAAAGCCCGTTTTCATCAACACAACCCGATGATGATCGTAAGAGTTCGGTCTTTTTCTTATCAGTTTTAGGGTTGTAATTAGAAAACAAATATAATCGATTAATCGTGAGCAGATGCGAGTTGATAGGTGTCTGATTTTTTCCCGTAATACTGTCCCGAATCCTTACAGAAAATCACTTGCTCTCAGCCAGTATGGTGGCAAGTACGTACCGTTTCCGACTACCCATGTTGCATGAGGACGGAGCCTGACGTAGTGTCCTTTAAATCACTCATTCTGCTAAGTAAACTAGGACCATTTCCGGCTACCCGAGCGTACCCATTGAAAAGCAGCGGTCAGGTGTATAGACTAAGTAGTATTTTGAAAGAAAACTGATTTATATATTTAAGGGTCATCTCTCACTCGCGCACTCTGAAAAAAATGTGCAGGGATTACTATCCCAAATAAAGTGAACCTTACGTTTATTTTTAGTTCAGATACATTAGCAATCCTGATTTTATTTTGGGGTTTTATATTTTTTTTAGTTTTTTCAAATCAAAATCCTACATATTTTTTTTTCTTTTTATAAAAATCCAAAAATCATGTACCTAGGTTGGGAGTCCCGAAGACCACTCTCCCAACCCTTCCTCAAATGAATCCGAAAAATAAGAGGAGGAATCCAGATCAGGTAGACAACACTATAGGTACGATCTCTTTTCCTGAATTTTTATCTAACTTCATTTATCTCAGGAGCGGTAGATAGACACGAGCACCTGCTAGAGTAGGGGAGATAGTACTTGATGAGGAGCAGGAGCAAAGCCATGAACGACCGGATTCTGATGCTGAGGAGGAGAGCCAGCATGTTGATGAGGATCATCACGAAGAACAAAGAGAAGGGAGCGATGTCGAAACATTTGAAATGGACACATGCGAATCGGATGATGATATCACTCCAGACCATACAGATACTCCCGACAAAAATATGTCTTCCCCCTTTTTAGAGAGTTTTGTAAATAATTCTGAAACTCTTGATGTACATGCTGGTTCTGAATTGAATAAAAAATTTGATTTTCTCACTTCTAACATCGTTCCTTTTCCCGACTCTTTGTTCTGGAAAGAAAAGAAAAACACCAACTAGAAACCGAGCGTCTACTGAAAGATCACATCTTTTTGAATATCCCACTTCACGATGCCTTGGGTCCTTTTCCTACATTTAAGAATCAATTGAAAAACTGATGCATCACGTGTAGGAAAAAGAGATCCCGAACGGAGAAACATGTTTTGACCAAGGCTACATCTTGTGTAATTCAGAATAAGTTACTGAAGAAGAAGGACTCGGGCGCAAATTATGTCAGATGTGAGATCGAGGGGAGGCCCAGGATGGGTAGTTGACCGAGGGGTCAACATTCCTCCTAGACCAATCAGAAAATAGCTTAGTCAAAATTATTTATAAAATCAATTAAAAATATCGAATGAGTTGAAATTAAAAAGTGTACAACACAAAAGATATTTGTTATTTTCTAAACTATTTTTTTGTGATTTTTATTTGTTTTTAGGAAAAATAATTTATGGTATATATAATATATTAGATTATATACATGTATAAAATACCAACGTACGTTCTACAATTATTTTTGATTTCTTATTTTTACAAAAATACCCCAATTTTTTACTTTATATATTCAAAACATAATTTTTGGAGTATAGAAATATTTTTGTTTTATTTTTATTATTTATTTACAAGTATAAATTAAATAGGGAAAGATACATATATACATGTGCTATGTACAAAGTGAGAGAGATACTTTTATTTTTATTTTATTTTACTTTATTTTTCTAATTTTATTTTATTTTGTTAGAAATATATACAAGGAAGATAAAAACACCTTTTTATTTTTATTCAGTAAAAATAAATAATATACATAAATGGTGTATATGTACAAGGTAGAGTGGCCCTATCTCTCTCTACTTATTTTCTTTGGCAATCAGGCCAATTCTTGGCCCTCTCTTGGGTTCTGGTCACTCAATATTTATTCTAAATATATCCTTCTTTTTATTTTATTCTTTATTCTTTTATTTTTGCACAAATACATACTAATTATTAATTATTAAAAAATGCATGCTAATTGTTAATTTATTGTATTTACAACTACTTACATGATGTTTTGCCGAGATACTTAGCTAAAATAAAGAATAAAGAGTGATGAATGAGGATTCATCACATACCGCCATCAGGTACCTAATGGATAAGAAGGATTCCAAGCCGCGTTTAACAAGATGGATCCTTCTACTCCGGAAGTTTGATATCGTGATTAAGGACAAGCCTAGAATTAAGAATGTAGTGGCGGATCACCTCTCTCGACAAGAATTACCTGAGAATTAGGAGTTCGATGCACCAGTCATCGAGACATTCACTGACGAGATCATTTTTGCTATCGTCTCGCTTCCATGGTATGTTAATATTGTGAACTTTCTTGTTACTAAGAAAATCCCACAAGTTTAGTCCAGACAGAGACTTGAGACTTTCCTCACGAAATATGTCTTATCATTGGGAGGATCCGATCCTTTATCATGAAGGAGCGAAATCCATCTGGTATCAGTGTATTTCTCAAGAGGAATACCATAGTATCCGTACATTTTGCCATAGATTTGAAGCAGAAGGACAACATTCAGGGAAGAGGGCAACACATAAGGTACTTCAATCCGACCTTTCGTAGCCTATTGTCATTGTAGATGGCCATGCATTCATAAAGATATGCACTGATTGTCAGAGAATGGGTACTTGTGAACATAGAGATATGATGTCAATGCAGTCAATTCATTTCTGTGAAGTCTTTGATGCATGTGGTATTAACTTTATGGTCCCGTTACATAAGAGTCAGGGATTCAAGTATATACTTATAGTTGTAGATTACGTGGGTTGTTGGGTAGAGGTTATTCATGCTCGAGCCGTTAATGTGAACATAGTTTGTGAGTTCGTAAGAAAGGATATCATTTTGCGGTTCGGGGTCCCTCAAGTTCTGATATCAGATGGGGGTAGCTACTTGTTAACGAGCATAAGAGTCTTTGTTTCTGACAAAGTTTGAATGACATATTAGAGGGATACAGTTTTGAAAATCAACGGTGGTATTTAAAAAAATAAAAAAAATACTAAAAATAGATGTGAAATAGGTAACATTACCTACATCAGAAAGTAGGCTCCCTTTCCTCATATATATATATATATATATATATATATATATATATATATATATATATCTGTGTGTGTGTGTGTGAGAGAGAGAGAGAGGGAGAGAGAGAGAGAGAAATGATTCTACTCCATGGAGTAGGTAACTTAACCTACTCAACTTTCAGTTTTTAATTTTTTTTTTGGAAAAATGATTCCGTGGATTTTTATACTGTATCCCTCTAACATGTCATTCAAATTTCGTCAGAAACGAAGAACCCTACGTCCTCCATCCAAAACATGTAATTTTAACGGTTTTATATTTGTTGTAATTTTCCTGTTCCAAAAGGGGGCACATGTGTCTGTTTCTGACGAAATTTGAATACATGGTAGAGGGATATAGTTATGAAAAACCCTGAAAGCATTTTTCAAAAAAAATAAAAAATATTTGAAAAAAATGAAAGTGTATTAGTTAAGTTACCCACTCCATGGAGTAGGATTCCTCCCCCCTCTCTCTCTCTCTCTCTCTCTCTATATATATATATATATATGGGGTTGATGGGGCTGACCCGCCCCATTTTTAGGCAAATTTTTTTAAAAAAAATATCGTCAAGTATATTCATTCGTATATCCCTCCTATATGTCATTCAAATTTCATCAAAAACAGATACTCCTACGGCCTCCATCCAGACAAGGTCGATTTAAAAATCCTGCGACCGTTAAAAAATGACGTTTGGATGGAGGCCATAGGATTCTCTATTTCTGACGAAATTCGAATGACATATAATAGGGATATAGGAATTAATATAAATGGTGATATTTTTCAAAAAAATTGCAAAAAATAGGGTGGGGGCAGCCATGTTGGCTACCCCTAGGGGGCAGCCCAATTTTTCCTTATATATATATATATATATATATATATATATATATGTGTGTGTGTGTGTGTGTGTGTGGGGGGGGGGTGTACACCGTCCGGATGGAGGCCGTAGGAGTCTCTATTTTGCATGAAATTTAAATAACATAATATAGGGAAATAATTATAAATATTCATGGAAGAAATTTCCCAAAAAATAAAAAAAATTGGGAAAATTGGGCGGGGGAGCCAAGTTAGCTCCCCCTCAAGGGGCAGCCCCCATTTTAACGGTGTATGTGTTGGGGTTGTCCTCAAGTCGGAGCTAACTTTGTTCCCCCCGCCTTATTTTCTCCTTTTTTTGGAAATTTCTTCTATCAATAATCGTCGCTATCTCCCTATATTATGCTATATGTTTTTCATGTGGATCAGAGACTAATACGGCCTCCATCAGTATAGTCATTTTTTAACAGTAACAGAATTGCTAAAAATGACCTCGTTTGCATGAAGGCCGTAGGATTCTCTGTTTCGCATGAAATTTGAATAACAAAATATTGGGATATATTGATGAACATTCACGGGAAAATCCACAAAAAGTATTAAAGAAAATGGGGAAAATAGGGTACGATGAGCCAAGTTAGCTTACCCTCGAGGGGATTGTCCGATTATATATATATATATATATATATATATGGGGAAAATGGGGTTGCCCCATAGGGGTAGGCAACATGGTTGCCCCCACCCCATATTTGGGAAAATTTTTTTATTTTTTTGAAAAAATAAAATCACGTATATTCATCCCTATATGCCTCCTATATGCTATTCGAATATCGTCAGAAATAGAGACTCCTACGACCTCCATCCATATGTCATTTTTTTAACGGTCGCAGGATTTTTGAAATCGACCCTTTCTGGATGGAGGCCGTAGGAGTCTCTGTTTCTGACAAAATTCAAATGGCATATAGGAGGGATATATGGATGAATATACATGTCGATATTTTCAAAAAAAATAAAAAAATTTACCAAAAAATGGGGCGGGGCAGCTTGCCCCAACAGGGGCAGCCCCATCAACCCCTATATATATATATATAGAGAGAGAGAGATTAATGGGGTTTCCCTCTTGGCTTCCCCCGCGCCATTTTCGACATTTTTTTTATTTTTTGAGAAATATCACCATGTATATTCAATCCTATATCCCTCCTATATGCCGTTCGAATTTCATCAGAAACATAGACTCTTACGTCCTCCATATAGATGGTGTCGATTTAAAAAATCATGTTACCGTTAAAAAATGACAGTCTGGATGGAGGTCGTTTGAGTCTCTATTTCTGACGAAATTCGAGTGACATATAGGATGGATATAGGGATGAATATTAATGGCGATATTTTTTGAAAAAAAGAAAAAAAATGCCGAAAATCTCATATATATATATATATATGTATGTATATATATATATGGGTGCGGGAGACCCTACGCCGGCGGGTGTAGGAAATTCCCTACACCCGACCTATTTTTTCATTATTTTTTGATTTTATTGAAAAGAAACCTTGGGGAATTTAGATCACCATATATTACCATGTTGTCAATCCAAATTTAACTTAATTCGAGACTTCTATCATCTCCATCAAGACTACCAAATTTTAATGGTCTCAGAATTGCTGAAATTGACCCCTTTAAAATGAACATGTTAGGAATGTTTGTTTTGCAAGAAACTTGAAACACATATTCTACTCAACATATTAGGTAAATCCCCCCATATTTTCAATCAAAAAAGTAAAAAAGTAATGGAAAAATAGGATGGGTGTCGGGACTTCCCTCAATCCCAGGGTGCAGGCTCCTTGTCCTATGGGGGGGACAGGGAGCATAGACCCTAAGGTGTAGGGAACTCCCTGCACTCATCATATTTTTCTATTATTTTTTTACTTTTTTTGATTGAAAATATGGGGGATGTACTTAATATGTTGAGTTAAATATGTGTTTCAAGATTCATGCACAACAAACATTCCTAACATGTTCATATAAAAGTGGTCATTTTCAACAATTTTAAGACCATTTATATTATGTAGTCGTGATGTAGATGACATGACTCTCGAATTAAGTTGAATTTTGAATTGCACCATGGTGATATATTGTGATCTAAATCCTCCAAGGTTTCATTTCAAAAAAAACAAAAAAAATGAAAAAATAGATTTGCTATAGGTACTTGCATGCACCCATTGGTGTAGGCTCCTTTTTCCCATATATATATATATATGTGTGTGTGGGGGGGGGGGGAGGGCAGGGATCATGCACCCTGGGGTGTAAGAAACTCCCTATACCCACCCCCATTTTCAATTATTATTTTTTTGTTTTGAATTAAAAGTTGGAGGATTTACTTAATATGTTAAAGGAAATATGTGTTGCAAGTTTCATGTTAAACAAATATTCCTACCATGTTCATCTAGACAGGGTCGATTTCAACAGTTCTGAGACCGTTAAAATTTGATAGTCTTGATGGAAATGATAGAAGTCTCGAATTACGTTAAATTTGGAATGACAATATGGTGATACATGGTTATCTAAATCCCCAAGGTTTCATTTTGAAAAAAACAAAAATATTGAAAAAAAGGCCGATTGTAGGGAGCAACCTGCACCCGTCGAGGTAGGCTCCTTTTTCCGATATGTATGTATCTATGTATGTATGTATGTATGTATGAGGAAAGAGAGCCAACTTCATGAAGCAGGTAAACTTACCTATTTCATGTCGAACTTTTTTAAAAAATAATTATTAAAATATGGGCACACCCGTACAGTCCTGCCATCCCAACTTTTTGCTGAAGGACCTCCACCTTCATCCTTGAGTGACAGCGAGTGATTGAGCGTGTTGCAGCAAGGAATTGGAGGTGTTTACCCTAGGTCCGGCAACTATCATCGTCAAGCTCTGTTGTCGGTGTAGCCCGAGCCTCTGGAGGCATCGCTCCATCGAGGAGAAGACCGTCATAGATCCAACATCTACCCCACAGACGATTTCGACCATCAGGTACATTCCTTAGCGTCTAGATCATCGTGTATCTTTAATTTTTCCAATCTTGCTCTGCCAGCTCCGCCCAAGTGGCCGGAGACCCATCACCCCATCCTATCCATACAGATAGATCCCTCGACTCATTGTCACCCTCCGTCCATGATCTGATCACCTCGATCTTGGTTATCCGAGCCAAGATCGAGATCGGTCCCTTCCGCCGCCTCCATCGGCACCCCCTTTCGCAAAACCACCCCGCTTCCCTTTGTTTTCTCTCAAATAACCCATGACGGAGTCGTCCTCCGAGCACGATCTTTCTCTTGAAGGTGAATAAGCGCAGGAAAACCCCCTTAGTCGCATCTTGCACCCCTCGCCGGAGTCACCCAGCTCCCTCCTCCCTTGCCGGAGGATCTGACCATTGCGGGCATCATCAGCCACCACCATCTGACACGGAATATCATCGTGAGGAGAACCCTCCTCTCCGATCTTCCATCGGACGCTCGGAGCACTCCCAACCCGCTGGAGAAGTTTTCCTAGGAGGAGTTCTTCCTGGCCATCTCCCCACCGTCGGATCGCACCTCGCCTCCAGTCGACATCTGAGCCGCTCGTCGCTTGCCACTGTCAGACCGTTAGATACCCCTTCTGATGGCCACGTACATCCCACATTCGCCTTCGTGCCAGGACCGTTGGATATTCCAAGAGACGTCATTAGAGCCGTATGCATTCCAGCCACTCCTCACTCGACATGTCACCTCTCACATGCCCCGCACGAGTTGTGGTTGGGTAACTTGCGCCCGACCCCCTACATTTTATTTTAGTTTCTGTTTAGTTTATTAAATAAATTCACACACTTGGATATTTTGCATATCAAGACTTGTAGTTTCTTGTATTTGCATTTTAGTCCCTGCTTTGTGAATACATGTTCTTCGACACGTGATTTTGTGGGCTTTTTACATGTTTAGGGCTGAGCTTATTGACTATTGTGGAATAAATGTTAAGTTTTGAAAATTGCATATATACCCCAGTGTGTACAGTATTCGAACATGTGTTGAAATTTATGCGTATTTTGCACTAAACCACTTATATTTTCTTCATATGTTCCATCTTAGCCTTAGAACTTTGTTTCTTTGCACTTTGGTCCTTGTGTGTTGTGGCTTTTATATTGGTTGAATAAAATATCAAATTAACTCCAAATTTGGTGAAATTTGGATATGTGGCCCTTGCCATCGTGTAAAAATTTCAATAATTTTTTGGGACATTTTTATTATTGTTTGTTGTTTTTAAAAAATCAAAAACATTTTTTCCTATTGTTTGAAATATAAAATAAATTAAAAATATTAAAAACTCTTCAAAAATTCTAAAAAAATTATGTATTATTTATTTGTGTGTTTTCTAGATTCAGTCCAATTTTTACTGCATTTGGATATATAAAAGTCCTAAAAATTGAAAAAGCCTAAAAATCTTATAAAAATCATTAAAAATTCTAAAAAAACAAATGCAATTTTTGTTCCTGTAGCTTAGTTTTCATTTCTAGTTTGCATAAAAATTGTCTCCAGATTTTATTAGGTATTTATCTATTTTTAGATAGCCTTTCAATTCTGGTTGCACATAAATTCCTTGTTTTTACCTTTTTCTATTTTTAAAAAATCAATTAAAAATGACAGAATTCTGAGAAAATTATCATAAACACTCAAAAATTTATAAAACACAAAAATAATTTTATTTTAATTTTCTGAGTTGTTTTTGAGTGTTTAATAAATTTTTGCTTGTACTCTTTTTGACCTTTTCCTTATTTTATTCATAATTGAAAAATTCATAAAAAGTTTAAAAATATAAAATCCACCAAAAAAATATTTTGCTTACTTTTTCGACTACTTCGTAGGCCACTTGGTCATTCCGTGCTCCTTGTGTTCGACCCTGATCGATATACCAGGTTAAATAAATAGCGAGACCGCTATTCGGATTCTATTCTGATTACTTTGCTTTGGTGGTCTATTTTTCTTGTTCAACGATTTTCGAGGGATTGAGGTCACAACCACCTATGATATTTATCTCCCTTAGTCTCTCGTTGATAAGTCAGTCATCAATGATCTAGGTCGTCGATCGAAGCGGGTAGATGGACGGAATGAGGCTCCGATCGGCTAGTCAAAGCTGAATGGCGGCATCGAAGTGTAGATGAAAAATCGAATCGAATAGGGGATCTTAGGATGATGGAGTCCTAGTAGAATCCTGAGCTCCAAGGGGTGCGGTCGAGAGTGGACGTTGCCTCAACTTCGCGTCCAGGGGCGAAGGAGCTCGTCTCAGCGGAGTACCATCCACGACAGGCGAGCATCAGCTGCACAACACCTTTCCGACGACGAAGATGGCCTCCGATTGTTGTCACCAGTGGAAAGCCTTTTAGGATATCAAAAGGGTGTGCGGCGTGAGCTGAGCTGCTGGGGAATCGAATGAAGATTATATAGCAAATCTCAAGCAGTCGGATGAATCGAGTTTGGGCACATGAACCAAGGAAGATCCGCGACTCCCTAGGGTTCCGTGAGAATCACGGATCCACTTGGAGAAGCAGGCTAAAAATCGGAGTAAGAGGGTAGAGAATCTGGTTGAGATAATTTGGAGAAATGGGTGCGAAAACCCGGATCCACACGAGGGGAGGCCCAGGAGGGGTAGTTGACCGAGTTCAACATTCCTCCTAGACCAATCAGAAAATAGCTTAGTCAAAATTATTTATAAAATCAATTAAAAATATCGAATGAGTTTAAATTAAAAAGTGTACAACATGAAAAATATTTGTTATTTTCTGAACTATTTTTTCGTGATTTTTATTTGTTTTTAGGAAAAATAATTTATGATATATACAGTATATTACATTATATACAGGTAAAAAATACCTACGTATGTTCTACAATTATTTTTATTTCTTATTTTTATAAAAATACCCCAATTTTTTATTTTATATATTTAAAACATAATTTTTGGAGTATAGAAATATTTTTGTTTTATTTTTTATTTATTTACAAGTATAAATTAAATAGGGAAAGATACATATATACATGTGTTATGTACAAAGTGAGAGAGTTACTTTTATTTTTATTTTATTTTACTTTATTTTTCTAGTTTTATTTTGTTAGAAATATATACAAGGAAGATAAAAACACCTTTTTATTTTTATTATGTAAAAATAAATAATATACATAAAGGGTGTATATGTATAAGGTAGAGTGTCCCTATCTCTCTCTACTTATTTTATTTGGCGATCAGGCCAATTCTTGGCCCCTCTTGGATTCAGGTCACTCAATATTTATTCTAAATATTTCCTTCTTTTTATTTTATTCTTTATTCTTTTATTTTTGCACAAATACATACTAATTATTAATTATTATCAAATGCATGCTTATTGTTAATTTATTGTATTTACAACTACTTACATGATGTTTTTCCAAGATATTTAGCTAAAATAAAAGAATAAAGAGTGATGAATGAGGATTCATCACATACCTCCATCAGGTATCTAATGGATAAGAAGGATTCCAAGCCGCATCTAACCGGATGGATCCTTCTACTCCAGGAGTTTGATATCGTGATTAAGGACAAGCCTAGAATCAAGAATGTAGTGGCGGATCACCTCTCTCGATAAGAATTACCTGAGAATTATGAGTTCGATGCACCAGTCATTGAGACATTCACTGACAAGACCATTCTTGCTATCGTCTCGCTCCCATGGTATGCTAATATTGTGAACTTTCTTGTTACTAAGAAAATCCCACAAGGTTGGTCCAGACAGAGACTTGAGACTTTCCTCGCGAAATATAAGTCTTGTCATTGAGAGGATCCGATCCTTTATCATGAAGGAGCGGATTCCATCTGGTATCAGTGTATTTCTCAGGGGGAATACCATAGTATCCGTACATTTTGCCTTAGATAAGAAGCAGAAGGACATCATTCAGTGTATTTATTTTGTTAGAAGCAGAAGGACATCATAATGTACTTCAATCTGGCCTTTCGTAGCATATTGTCATTGCGGATGGCCATGCATTCATAAAGAGATGTACAGACTGTCAGAGAATGGGTACTTGTGAACATAGAGACATGATGTCAATGCAGTCGATTCATTTATGTGAAGTCTTTGATGCATGGGGTATCGACTTTATGGGCCCGTTACCTAAGAGTCAGGGATTCAAGTATATACTTCTAGTTGTAGATTACGTGAGTTGTTGGGTAGAGGTTATTCCTGCTCGAGCCGCTAATGTGAACATAGTTTGTAACTTCGTAAGAAAGGATATCATTTTGCGGTTCGGGGTCCCTCAAGTTCTGATATCAGACGTGGGTAGCTACTTGTTAACGAGCATAGGAGTCTTCGTTTCGGACAAAATTTGAATGATATATTAGAGGGATATAGTTATGAAAATCAACGGTGGTATTTAAAAAAATAAAAAATTACTAAAAATAGTTGTGAAATAGGTAACATTACCTACTTCACAAAGTAGGCTCCCTTTCCTCATATACACACACACACACACACACACACACACACACACACACACACACACACACATACACACACACACACACGCACACACACACACACACACACACACAGATATATATATGTGTGTGTGTGTGTGTGAGAGAGAGAGAGAGAGAGAGAGAGAGAGAAATGATCCCACTCCATGGAGTAGGTAACTTAACCTACTCAACTTTCAGTTTTTAATGATTTTTATTTTTTTTGGAAAAATGATTCCATGGTTTTTTATACTGTATCCCTCTAACATGTCATTCAAATTTCGTCATAAACGAAGAACCCTACGTCCTCAATCTAGAACATGTAATTTTAACGGTCTTATATTTGTTGTTATTTACCTGTTCCAGAGGGAGGGCACATGTGTCTGTTTCTTGACGAAATTTGAATACAAGCTAGAAGGATATAGTTATGAAAATCCCTGGATGCATTTTTCAAAAAAAATAAAAAATAGTTGAAAAAAATGAAATTGTATTAGTTAAGTTACCTACTCCATGGAGTAGGATTCCTTCCCCCCCTCTCTCTATATATATGGGGTTGATGGGGTTGCTCCGTCCCATTTTTGGGCAATTTTTTATTTTTTTTGAAAAATATCGTCAAGTATATCCATTCCTATATCCCTCCTATATGTCATTCAAATTTCATCAGAAATAGAGACTTCTACGGCCTCCATCCAGACATGGTCGATTTAAAAATCCTGCGACCGTTAAAAAAATGGCATTTGGATGGAGGCCATAGGAGACTCTGTTTCTGACGAAATTCGAATGACATATAATAGGTATATAGGAATTAGTATACGTGGTGATATTTTTCAAAAAAAATAAAATAATTTTGCAAAAAATAGGGTGGGGGCAGCCATGTTGCCTACCCGTAGGGGGCAACCCAATTTTTCCTTATATATGTATGTATGTATGTATGTATGTATATATATATACATATACATATACATATATATCTGTGTGGAGGGGGTGTACGCCGTCCGGATAGAGACCGTAGGAGTCTCTATTTTGCATGAAATTTGAATAACATAATATAGGTAAATAATTATAAATATTCATGGAAGAAATTTCCCAAAAAATAAAAAAAAATGGGAAAATTGGGTGGGGGGAGCCAAGTTAGCTCACCCTCAAGGGGCAGCCCCATTTTAACGGTGTGTGTGTGTTGGGGTTGTCCTCAAGGCAGAGGTAACTTTGTTCCTCCCACCTTATTTTCTCCTTAGTTTGGAAATTTCTTCTATCAATAACCGTCGCTATCTCCCTATATTATGCTATTCAAATTTCGTGTGGATCAGAGACTGCTACGGCCTCCATCAGTATAGTCATTTTTTAACAGTAACAGAATTGCTAAAAACGACCTCGTCTGCATCAAGGCCGTAGGAGTCTCTGTTTCACATGAAATTTGAATAACAGAATAAAGGGATATATTGATGAACATTCACGGGAAAATCAATAAAAATATTAAAGAAAATGGGGGAAAACAGGGCACGATGAGCCAAGTTAGCTCCCCCTCAAGGGGACTGTCCAATTATATATATATATATATATACATACATATATATATATATATACCTATATATACATATATATATATACCTAT